>PITA01004252.1:0-56467 GCA_004023965.1 Spilogale gracilis
TCCTCATCACTTTCAGCCACTTAATATCTTATACTACTTACTTATCTTGTTCATATTCAGCCCCTCCTCTAATACACTTCTCCTGAATGATACTCTAGGTCAGTGTTATCAAATAGAAATATAATTGAGTCACGTGTAACTTAAAATTGTCTAGTAGTCACATTAAACACATAAAAAGCGATAAGTAAAATTAATTTTAATTACATATTTTATTTTACCCAATGTATCACTTCAACATGCAGCATTAGCAACATTTAAATGCATGTGGTCAGTGGTTACCATATTGGTTGGTGCAGCTCGAGAATGTAAGTTTCATCAATGGCAGGGCTTTGTGTCAATTTTGTAACTAAAAAATGCTTGGAACATAGCAGGCGCTTCATAAGTTTCTTTGAAAGAATGAATGATTCAGTATTACATTGACTCTCCACCCAATAATTCATACAATATAAAATAGTCATATACATAATCAACATAATCCCAAATAGCAGATATTTTTTCAAATTTAAGAGGGGGTAGGCATTGGGAGAGAAAGAATCTTTTTTTTTTTTTTTTTAAGATTTTTATTTATTTGACAGAGAGAAACACAGCCAGAGAGGGAACACAAGCAGGGGGAGTGAGAGGGGGAGAAGCAGGCTTCCCGCCGAGCAGGGAGCCCGATGTGGGACTCGATCCCGGGTCTCCGGAATCTTGACCTGAGCTGAAGGCAGTCGCCCAACGAACTGAGCCACCCAGGCGCCCCGGGAGAGAAAGAATCTTAAGCAGGCTCCACACCTAGCACAAAGCCCAGTGCAAGGTTCAATCTCACAACCCTGAGATCATGACCTCAACCAAAATCAAGAGTCACTTGAGGAGCCCCTCAAATACTCCATTTAATAAACAGGTGTTTCCTCTTTCCTTTCTGTAACTCACTGAGCTGAGTATAAAAAAGTAAGGCAGGGGTGCCTTAAAGTAAGGCACCTTCCATCTTGACTTTTGACCTATTTAAACAGTGAGTCCTTGATATATATAGGGCATAAACACTGACAATGAGTTTAAATACTAAGACAGTGTCCAGTAAATACTGGAAGAATCCACCAAGATATCACAAGTTCAGCACAAAATAGGATTTATAATATCTAATTAAAATGAATGAATTATATTCCACCCAAAACAAACTCCAAACCCTAAATCAACTTACCAGAAGTATCTGCTGTGTTCAGAAGGGAAAGAAAAAAAAAGACTTCCCTGTTGTAGCAATAAATAATATGCCGTGTGTTACAAATGTCAACTGATTTGTAGCTTCTTAGAGAATTCATGGATGAAGCTTAATTAACCAACCTCAGAGTATCATTAGCAAAGTTGCTGAAACATTACTTGGGGGGGGGGGATTTTTTTTTAAAGATTTTACTTACTTATTTGACAGAGAGAAACACAGCCAGAGAGGGAACACAAGCAGGAGGAGTGAGAGAGGGAGAAACAGGCTTCCTGCTGAGCAGGGAGCCTGATGCGGGGCTCAATCCCCAAACTCTGGGATCATGACCCAAGCCAAAGGCAGTTGCTTAACCAACTGAGCCACCCAGGCACCCCTGAGGGGGAAAATTTTAACAAAGCCAATCAATAGCTTTTTATATAGAAAGCTTTTACAAACTGATAGCTTACAAGAAAGTGAATACTTTTAAAAAGTGCACAAGAGGGGCGCCTGGGTGGCTCAGTTGGTTAAGCAACTGCCTTTGGTTCAAGTCAAGATCCCAGAGACCGGGGATCAAGTCCCACATCGGGCTCCCTGCTCAGCGGGAAGCCTGCTTCTCCCTCTCTCACTCCCCCTGCTTGTGTTCCCTCTCTGGCTGTGTTTCTCTCTGTCAAGTAAATAAATAAAATCTTAAAAAAAAAAAAAGTGCACAAGAAATTCACAGGCATTTCACACACAGAGAAGGAAATGAAATTCAAGAGTTAAAAACATACAAATGTTTGGCTTTCTTTATGATTACACAAAAATAAAACAAGAAAGATACAAATTTTTTACCAAGAAAATGGAATGTAAAAAAGAAATTAGAATAATCAACACTGACAAGAGGGCAAAGAAAACAAACGTGTATTGCTAGTAAAAATTTCCGGAAGGCAATTCAGCAATATGTGTCAAAACCCTTGGGACGCCTGAGTGGCTCAGTTGGTTAAGCCACTGCCTTTGGCTCAGGTCATGATCCTGGAGACCTGGGATCGAGTCCCACATTGGGCTCCCTGCTCGGCGGGAAGCCTGCTTCTCCCTCTCTCACTCCCCCTGCTTGTGTTCCCTCTCTGGCTGTGTTTCTCTGTCAAATAAATAAAATCTTAAAAAAACAAAACAAAACAAAAAAACCCTTAAAAATAGGGGCACATGAGTGGCTCAATTGGTTAAATGTCTGCCTTTTACCAAAAATAAATAAATAAATGAATGAATGAATGAATGAATGAATAAATAAATAAATAAATAAATAAATAAATGTCTGCCTTTTGCTCAGGTCATGATTCCGGAGTTCTGATCTGGGAGTTCTGACCCCTAGTTCCAATAGAGCCTTGCATCAGGCTTCCTGCTCAGTGGGGACTTCGCTTCTCCCTCTCCCTTTACCCCTCCCAGGGCTCTTGCTCTCTCTCTCTCAAATAAATAAAACCTTTTTAAAAAAAAATACTTTAGGGGCGCCTGGGTGGCTCAGTTGGTTAAGCAACTGCCTTTGGCTCAGGTCATGATCCCGGAGACCCGGGATTGAGTCCCACATCGGGCTCCCTGCTCATCGGGAAGCCTGCTTCTCCTTCTCTCACTCCCCCTGCTTGTGTTCCCTCTCTGGCTGTGTTTCTCTCTGTCAAATAAATAAAATCTTCAAAAACTTTAAAAATATAAATAATCACCTTTTCCTTCAGCAATTTCATTTTTAAGGAAAATAATCTCAAGCGTGAGATTAACACACAAAATATTTATTGAAGTATTACATGTAAAAGTGAAAAACTGGAACCCACCTAAAGCTTCAATAATATGGGAACAGTTAAATAAACTGAAATATATTCAATATATTTCACTCAACATAGTTCTTTTAAATAGAATGATGTTGAAAACTGAGTAGTATAGGAAAAGGTTTATAATATAATTTTTAAGGGGGAAAAGTTACAGAATAATCATGAAGAGTATGATCTCAATGTTGTGTACAAAAAATATATATAAGAATATATACCAATATAGTAATAGTGATTAACTATAGGTGGAATGATTAGAGATGTTTATCTTCCTTTCTGCTAAATTTCTATATTATCTACTTTCCGACAATGAATATGTATTAATTTTGTGACTAAATACCTTACTCAGAACAAACCAGAAAGGTAGATACTATCAGTATCTCCATGTTAAATATGATGAAACTGGGGCACAGAGAGGTTAAATAATTCATCCAAGGTCAAACAGCCAGGATTTGTCCTAATTGACCTAACTCCGGAGTCTCATCTCTTTTTTTTTTTTAATTAATTAATTAATTAATTAATTAAATTATTTATTTGACAGAGAGAAACACAGCTAGAGAGGGAACACAAGCAGACGGACTGAGAGAGGGGGAAGCAGGCTTCCCGCCGAGCAGGAAGCCCAATGTGGGGCTCGATCCCCGGTCTCCAGGATCATGACCTGAGCTGAAGGCAGTCACTTAACCAACTGAGCCAACAGGCGCCCCAGGAGTCTCATCTCTTAACCACTTTGCGATGATTCATGTTTTTTAAATAATTTAAAGCAAAATGCCAGATAATCTACAATTACATGTACTGCAAATTCTTAAAGAAAGAGGATCCTTGTGAACCAGAATTTTCAGGGCATATTGAGAGGCAAGTGATAAAGCCAGAAGTTTTCTCTCTCTCTCTTTTTTCTTTTTGTTTTTTGTTTGTTTGTTTGTTTATTTGTTTGTTTGTTTTTTAAGCCAGAAGTCCTCTCCTGTCTCCAAGTTGTCCCCTTTTTGTTTTGGGTTTTCAGTTAGGTTATCTGAAAAGTCATTTATTTACTCACTCCTGTCAACACACACACAAACCCAAATCATCAAAATCTCAAGCGGTAATTGGCAACCCTTTCCAGCTCCCTTCTCAGCCCACAAGTCCCTGAGAATTTCTTTCTTGTTCCTAAAAACTGAGATGGGTCCCACACAAGTAACTCCTCAGAAGTCTATCCAGATGTACTAAAATTTACCTAACAATCTGGTATAAAACAAAGCATTTTCCATTTTCCTTACAAAAAGAAATATATGCTAGTTTCCCCTAAGGATGTTCAGGGTGGTTAGAGGAAAGCAACTTAAGTTCTTGGAAAGGTGCTATTAAAATACAAAAGACTCTTGACAAACTATGGTGTGTCACATAAGAATAGGTAAGATTACAGGATCTTTTCCTGTGTATCATGTGTCCTTCCTGCTCTGGCCTTGGAACAAAAGCCTGACAGATGTAAGTGCTTGTAGATAAGGCTCTAAGCCAGGGTGCACTTCGATTTCCTTAAGGGTGCAGCTGATCAAGTTGCAAGACACTAAAAAAATGTCTTATGTAACTTAGAGGAAAAATATTACTAATCAGTGTAAAGCAAGCTTCAGATATCTGTTGTTCTAAAATTGGATACTTGATCAGGTTAAAAAGAAGAGATTCCTGCTGGTGGAAGCAGGAATTAGGCTACTAGATAAAATATCACCACTAGTGATGAAATTATCTTATTATAGAACAATGGCAGCTTTTTAACTTCAGAGACCAATAAGAGTTCTCCACAGTTAAAGTTCATAAAAAAGTATTTCATTCCGTTATCCCAAAGCTTCTTCAAGACAGGCTCCAGGTACTGAAGAGCTGTGGTTTTACATCTAACTGATAAACTAGACTGATCCATATCTCCAGTACAAAGATTCTCATTATCATATCTTTGTTTTGCAAAAGTAAACCTAAAAAAAGATTGTCTTACCAAAGAATAAGACTATTTCCTCTGTGCTCCTTCAATGATAAAAATCTATTGAAAAGCAATCTTAAAAATTCAAAATTTATATGAAATCCCAAAAGATCTCAAATAGACAAAGGACAAAGCTGAAAGCATCACACTACGTGATTTCAAAATATACTACAAATCTATAGTAATTAAAACAGCGTGGTACTGGCATGAAAACAAAATACAGCACAATGAAACAGAATGGAGCCCAGAATAAACTGATGCATTTATAGTCAATTGATCTTCAAGAAAGGTGCCAAGAAAATACAATGGGGAAGGACAGTCTCTTCAATAAATGGTCTTGAGAAAATTGATTATGCACATGCAAAAGAATCAGATTGGACCCTTATCTCACCCCTGTGTAAAAGTCAACTCAAAAAGGATTAAAGGCTTAAATGTTAGAACTGAAACTGTAAGACCACTAGAAGAAAACATAGGGAAAATTCTTCTCGACACTGAGGTTAGCAATGATTCATTTGGATATGACCTCAAACACAAAAGTAACAAAAGCAAAAATAAATAAATGGGACTGCATCAAACTAAAAAGATTCTGCACAGCAAAGGAAACAATCAACAGAGTGAAGAGAAAACCTATGGAAGAGGAAAAAATATGTGAAAATTATCCAAAATATATAAGGTACTCAGGGTACCTGGGTGGCTCAGTTTGTTAAGACTCTGCCTTCGGCTCAGGGCGTGATCCCAGGTCCTGGATTCGAGCCTTGCATTGGCTCCCTGCTTCTTCTCCTTCTGCCATTTCCCCCTCCCCTTGCTTATGCTCTGTGGCTCTCTCTCTCTCTCTCTCTGTCAAATCAATACATAAAATCTTTAAATATATATATGTATATATATATATATATATATATATATATATATGTTTTGTTTTGTTTTGTTTTTTAATGGTACTCAAACAACCCAACAGCAGGAAAACAAATAACCCAATTAACAAGCAGGCCAGGACGCCTGGTGTCTCAGTTGGTTGAGTGTCAGATCCTTAGTTTCCACTCAGATCAGGACTCATGGGCTGTGTGATGGAGCCCTGCATGGAGCTCTGTGCTCAGCATGGAGTCTTCTTGTCCCTCTTCCTCTGCTCCTCCCCACCCCATTCCTGTGCAACTCTCTCTAAAATAAAAAAAATAAATCTTAAAAAAAAAAAAATTAAAATAGGGGCTCCTGGGTGGCTCAGTCATTAAGCGTCTCCCTCTCCCACTCCCCTTGCCTGTATTCCCTCTCTGTTTCTGTCAAATAAATAAATAAAATCCTTAAAATAAAATAAAGTGGGCAAAGGACCTGAATAGACATTTCTTAAAATAAGACAAATAAATGGCCAATAGATACACAAAAACATGCTCAATAACACAAGAAACATCAGGGAAATGCAAATCTAAACCACAATGAGGTATCAGCTCACACTTGTTAGACTGGCTAGTATCAAAAAGACAAAAGATGACAAGTGCTGGTGAGGCTATGGAGAAAAGGGAACTCTGTATACACTTGGGAATGTAAATTGGTGCAGCCACCATAGAAAATGAAAGGGAGTTTCCTTAAAATATTAAAAATGGGGACACCTGTGTGGCTCAGTTGTTGTTCGGCTGCCTTCAGCTTGGCGGCTCAGCTGGGGTCCACAAGGGTCGAGGGTCAGGTCATGGTCCCGGGGTCCTGGAATTGAGCCCTGCATCAGGCTTCTGTTCAGCAGGGAGCCTGCTTCTCCTCCTCCCTCTGCCTGCTGCTTCCCCTACTTGTACACTCGGTCAAATAAATAAATAAAATCTTAAAAAAAAAAAAAAATTTAGGGATGCCTGGGTGGCTCAATCATTGGGCGTCTACCTTCGGCAGGTCATGATCCTGGAGTCCCCAGATTTAAGGCCCGTATCAGGCTCCCTGCTCCATGGGAGGCCTGTTTCTCCCTCTCTCACTCTCCCTGCTTGTGTTCCTTCTTTTGCTGTGTTTCTTTCAAATAATAAAATAAAATCTTAAAAAAAAAATAAGTAAATCTTATCAGTTTTTTTTTTTTAAGATTTTATTTATTTGACAGAGAGAAACACATTTATTTGACCGAGAGGGAATACAAGCAGGGGGAGTGAGAGGGAGGAGCAGGCTTCCCGCCGAGCAGGGAGCCCGATGTGGGACTCGATCCCGGGTCTCCGGGATCACGACCTGTGCCGAAGGCAGTGGCTTAACCAACTGAGCCACCCAGGCGTCCCAATCTTATCAGTTTTAACAATGTGAATTAACCTGGAGGGCTTTACTCTAACTGAAATAAGCCAGACAGAAAAAGACAAATAGTACACGATCTCACTGATATGTAGACTCTTTGGGGGGAGAAAAAAAGGTGAACTCATAAAAATAGAGAGTACAGAAGAGGTTGACAGGGGCTGGAGGATGGAGAAAATAGGATACAAACTTTCAGTTTTAAGATGAATAAGGTCTGAAGGTCTAATATATAGCATGTTGACTACAGTAAATAACACCACATATAACTGAAATTTGCTAAGAGGGTATAATTTTAATGTTCTTAACAAAAAGAAAAAAAAGATGAGGTAATGGAGGCGTTAACTCCATAGGGAGAATCCTTTCACAATATATAGGTATGCATATCAAATCCTTACGTTGTATACCTTAGATATCTTGCTAAAAAAGAAACACAATTTTATTTGTCAATTAGGCTCAATAAAAAAGCAGAGAAGGAGGAGGAAAAAAGGACAAAACTCCTCAACAGTGGTTTCTGATTAAAGAAAGTTTATTAAACACCTCCCTGATCTCTCCCACCAAAGATCCCTCTAATGTGAGAAAAAAGTAATAAACATAAGCACCATTAAGGAGCAAAACATGGGGGCAAGAGGGAGGGTAGGGACGCCTGGGTGGCTCAGTTGTTAAATGTCTGCCTTCGGCTCGGGTCATAATCCCAGAGTCCTAGGACCGAGCCCCACATGGGGCTCCCTGCTCAGTGCGAGGCCTGCTTCTCCCTCTCCCACTCCTCTTACTTGTGTTCCTGCTCTAGCTATGTTTCTCTCTGTCAAATAAATAAATAAAATCTTAAAAAAAAAAAAAAAGGTAGAACATGGTGGGTGAGGGGTACCTGGTTGGCTCAATTGGTTAAGCATCTGCCTTTGGTTCAGGTCCCTTCAGCTCAGGTAGTGATCCCGGGGTCCTGGGATGGAGCCCTGTATCCAGCTCTGCACTGCCCTACCCCCTCTCTTGTGCTCACTCTCTCACTGTCTTCTCTCTCTCTCTCTCTCTCTCTCTCTCTCAAATATAAACAAACAAACAGAGAACATAAGAGCAGCCACAAGTGGAGAAGAGATTTTAGCAGTTATGCAAGATGGAAAGCGAAGAAGTGGTAATCAGGGGTAAGAAATCAAGGGTAAGCCCTATCAGGGGTAGGAAAAACCTCAGTGTTTACAGAGGGGGACACTTGCAGAAAGGGACAATTTTTTTTAAAGATTTTATGTATTTATTTGACAGAAAGAAACACAGTTATAGAGGGAACACAATCAGAGGGAGTGAGAGAGGGAGAAGCAGGCTTCCTGCGGAGCAGGGAGCCTGATGTAGGGTTCAATCACGGAACTCGATCCCGGGACTCCAGGATCATGACTGGAGCCAAAGACAGATGCTTAATGACTGAGCCACCCAGACGCCCCAGAAGGGAACAATTTCGCTCTGCAAAACCCTACTGAGTTTTGGGACTTAGAACTACTTGGTACTGGGGTGGACGCAATATACAAAAGTCGGCATTTGTATCTTGTCATCAGTGCCCCACGTGCACTGATTCATTATGACACTCTCTGTCTCAAACATAATATTTAAAAACGACATACACACACACCGGCACGCACACACATACGTGTCAGTCCTTCCAGTACTGAACACCGGGCAGAGGCACACCTGTCAGCCATGCTCCTGTCTCACACTAATCACCATACCACCCTTTCCTGCCAAGCCGATCCTTTACTCCCCCATTTCTCCGTCTGCCTTTATTTCCTGTGCATCTGAACAGTTTGGGCCTATGAAGACTTACAGAGTGATAGCTCTAAGTGACTTCGTGAGTGATAGCAGTAAAGGCCATGCAGAAGTGCCTGAGGTGCCTTGCAGAAGGCAAGGATGGAACTAAGACCAGCAGGTAATCAGGGACGCGTGGAAGTATCTCCCAAACATCACTGGGAAGACTGATGAGGGTCTGGAAGAACCTAAGCTAGAGTACATAGAGCTTCAGAGAACATGGTGCTAAGAACATCTCCAAAGGAATTATGCATTATGTAAACGTTCATGCTGATTCATTTCTCACTATTATTTCTCAAATCGTATACTGAGCCAGAAAGTAGATCTGGATTATGAGCAGTCAACGCCTCCACTCCAGGCACAGAACACTGTCAGTCAAGTATCTCCTCCCTCAAGATGGACTGAAAGGAGTTTTCTTCAAAATTTCTCATTTTTTAAAAAAGATTTTATTCATTTGAGAGAGAGCGCAAGCAGGGAGAGTGGCAGAGGAAGAGGGAAAAACAAGCTCCCCACTAAGCAGGGAACCCAATGTGGGGCTAGATCCCAGGACCCAGAGATCATGACCTGAGCTGAAATCAAGAGTTGGACACTTAACCAACTGAGACATTCAGGTGCCCCCAAACTTCTCATTTTTATTATGAAATATTTAACACATGTAAAAGACTATATGTAATATATTACATATATGTTAGTAATGAAAATGATACTAAAACTCATTTCCCAATTTAGAATAAACCAATTACAGTGAAACTTTATGCTCATCCCAATCACATACTCAAAGTGTGAACAGTATTTGAATTTTGTGTTTAGTTTCCTTTGCCATTATGACGGTTTTGCCACGTACTGCATATATCCACAAGCCATAAAGCATTTAGTTTTATTTTTCCAATTGTAAAATTAGTATTATCATTGTATTAATTCATCTGTGACTTGCTTTTTTTTCTACCAACACTGTAAGTTTCCTCTCTAGAGATTCTGCACGGTTCCCAAGGCTCAGGTGCATAAGCACCACATTTTGCCCATAAAGCCTTCAACTGCCTTTTAGTCTTAAACACAACCACAAAACCAAGGATCACCAGACATTCAAGTTAAGTTTCCCAAATGAAAAGGAGACCACAGTAAACAAAAAGAAATAACCCTGGAGTAAGCTCCTGAGATAATGTTGGTAACTGACAAGAACTTAAAAAAAATAATAAAAACTTGAATTAGGATCCTCAGAAAGATTAAATAAAGTATTATAGAACACGTTATAATGAAAAAAGAATGATCAGAGAACAAAAGAGAGTTCTTGGAAATAAAAATGCAACTGACAACATTTTAAAAATTCAATAGATGGGGCGCCTGGGTGGCTTAAAGGGTTAGGCTTCTGCCTTCTGCTCAGGTCATGATCTCAGGGTCCTGGGATTGATTCCCGCATCAGGCTCTCTGCTCGGTAGGGAGCTGGCTTCCCCCTCTTTCTCTGCCTGCCTCTCTGCCTATTTGTGATCTCTCTATCAAATAAATAAAATCTTAAAAAAAAAAAAAAAGAAACCTTCTTCAAAAAAAAACTTCAATAGATGGATTGAAAGTTTAAAAAAATCTCCCAGAAAGTAGAACCAAAAGGCAGAAATAGAAACAGGACGCCTGGGTAGCTCCGTTGGTTAACATCGGCCTTCAGCTCAGCTCATGATCTCAAGGTCCGGTATCAGGCTCCCTGCTCCTCAGGGAGCCTGCTTCTCCCTCTGCCTCTGCCTCTCTCTCTATGTCTCTCATAAATAAATAAAATATTTTTAAAATAATATATAGAAATAGATACAGAAAACTTAGGCAAAAAGAGATTCAATCAGGTGCCTGGGTAGCTCAGAGGGTTAAGGCCTCTGCCTTCAGCTCAGGTCATGATCCCGGGGTCCTGGGATGGAGCTGCACATCCTACATCCCACATCGCACATCGCACATCACACATCGCACATCAGGCTCTCTGCTCAGCAGGGAGCCTGCTTCCTCCTCTCTCTCTGCCTGCCTCTCTGCCTACTTGTGATCTCTCTGTGTCAAATAAATGAATAAAATCTTTAAAAGAAAAAAAAAGAGGTTCAATCTAGCAAGTTTTTAAGGCGAAAGGGAAAAAAAGACAGGATAATTATCAATGGAATGATAGAAGAAAATTTCCCAGAAGTGAAAAGCAAGTCTCCATATTGAATGAGCCAAGCACAATGAATGGGGGGAAAAAAAAATCAATGACACTATATGTTTGACATTTCAGAGTTACCAAATTCTCTAGATGGAGAAGGAAAGATCATTTTTAATTTTTTTTGATCATTTTAAAGAAGAGGATAAGGATCCATTCCATTTTCTCTTCCTCCTCATTACTCTGGGATGGGTGTATCCATTTGAAGATATACCAAAAAAAGGTATTCAATTAATTATACTAAAAGCCCCAGACTGTCCTAGAAATAAACAAGTCACAGTCTATTGCTAATGTGAAGTAGTGGGACGGGTGAGTTTGCAAAGTGCTGTAATAAAGTTAGAAGCTACAGCTAAAATAAAAGCTAGCCTAGGAAGGGATCGATAGTCTTCACTCTGCGGGTCCTGTTTCCCACAAGTTGAAAGACTCTATGCTGAGCATAATATTTTGTGAAGCAGGAACTCAAGTTCCCATGATGAATATGTTAAAAACTAGAAACTCACCTTGGTGGCCAGTTCATAGGGGTACCTGTGTACCTTTCTGCTTTTTTTAAATGTCTCTAAAAATAAATAAAAGGGCTCATATAACAAGGGATCTGTTAAAACAGAAAGTCTGGGGGCGCCTGGGTGGCTCAGTTGGTTAAGCGACCTTCTTCATCTCAGGTCATGATCCCGGAGACCCAGGATCGAGCCCCACATCAGGCTCCCTGCTCGGCAGGAATCCTGCTTCTCCCTCTCTCACTCCCCCTGCTTGTGCTTCCTCTCTCACTGTGTTTCTCTCTGTCAAATAAATAAATAAAATCTTTAAAAAACAAACAAAAAAACAAACAAACAAACAAAAGAAACAGAAAGTCTGTTATAGGAAGTAATTGCCCAACAACGATTTTTCATCCTCTTACCCAACAGACCTATTCTCACTGAAACAAAATACTATATGTGAAATTTGAAAGAACATGGAGTCGTGAACCCCACTCCAATCAGGACTTGGGAGTATTGGTATTTCCGAAGCAATCCAGGCACCACATTAAGTGTCCGGGATTCTCTGCCCTGTAGGTTTTCTTCAGCCTTTACCAGGCAGTCACTTCACTCCGGGTCTCTATCCTGCCCCACAGAGACACCTTTGTTCCTCAGGCAGACAGATAGAAGCCAAGGGTGAGCTTGTAGTACGTTTTCTGGAAAGAACTGTTTATTAGTCACCCATCTCTATCACAAGTAAATTTCAAAAACTTGTTTTGTCTCGGCAAAACCGTCAGATCCCAAACACTGCTAACTTCCTTCACTACATTTTTGAGACTAGCAAACCAATCACGTCTAATGAGCCTGGGAAGTGGGGCAGAATATAACTAAATTAATTCTTAGTTATACTTTCAGATAGGAATTGTATCAAACTCAGTGTGATGACCACTCAATTTATTAGACAAACTCCCAGGGTTGTAAAGGTTCAAGAATACCACTTCTTTTTTTTTTTTTTTTAAGATCTTATTTATTTATTGGACAGAGAGAAACACAACTAGAGAGGGAACACAAGCAGGGGGAGTGAGAGAGAGCGAAGCAGGCTTCCCGCCGAGCCAGCTCGACGCAGGGCTTGATCTCGGGACTCCAGGATCACGACCTGAGCCAAAGGCAGACGCTTAATGACTGAGCCATCCAGGTGCCCCAAGAACACCACTTCTAATATTCTATTCACAAGAGTCTGGATTGAATCCTGCACACATTTCTGCAGCTGTGTGAAGTCTAGTCAAAGTACAATACATTAGGGACTTTTTAAATAATGTTCTTCATTTTCCTTTATGAATAAACCCCAAACATATCTATTTAACAAATGATACTGAGTTGTTGAGTTAACGTGCCTGCTAAAAATATTTAGATCCAGGAGTATTGGTGTCAACTTTGCAATGGACATCAGTTGATGTAACATAAAGTTAGAATTTCATACTTCTTCAAGCTGCAAACTTACTTGGGTAACTGCAGATTTTCCTACAAATAGCAAATAATACTTTAGCACAATCTGTCATCAGAAATCTCATTTCACACCAATTCTTTTTTTTTTTTTTTTAAGATTTTATTTATTTGACAGAGAGAAACACAGCCAGAGAGGGAACACAAGCAGGGGGAGTGGAGAGGGAGAAGCAGGCTTCTTGCCAAGCAGGGAGCCCGATGTGGGGCTCGATCCTGGGTCTCCGGGATCATGACCTGAGCCGAAGGCAGTCGCCCAACCAACTGAGCCACCCAGGCACCCCCTTTTCACACCAATTCTATTATCTCCCCTCAACTAATGCACTGTTCCTACTATTACTACTTACCTTCACCTCACTTCTATTGCCTCCCCTCCTTTTTCTATTCTTCCTGCTCCTTAGCACATGATCTTCTGTCATTTCTAGTACAGGCTCCTACTCACACAAAGGCATATATAATACCTGAAACTGATGATCCCAATGTCAAGAAACTCAGTAACTCCCGAGGTGTATGTGAATCCTTTGGAACTAACATTCCACTTTGTGAATTTCTGTGCACTGGTATGGCATTAGTACAATCCAGTGAGGGTGGAAAATGTGACCCTGAGATAATGATTTCATTTTTCTCTACCTCTCCACTGTCTCTCATTCTGAAATACTCCCAACTAGTAAATGTAACAGAAAACTTGAGAGAAAAATAATTCCTAAAAATGTACATGTCCTAAATCTTGTTAATCTATAAGGCATTTTTGAAGCTTCTCTGATTTTAATAGTTGTTTATCTAAGTTGGTTTGGCTCATAAATATTGCCTATACTCTCTCTTGAGAAAAAAAAGGAAAAAAATTAATTTGTTATTCATTAATGATAACTGCACTATTATCCAAATGGATCAATGTCCGGCTAATTTTCTGTTTCTATGATTATGATCTTTGAGGTACCATTAGTCTCATATGTAGTGTGCTCTTGGAAAAGGCTGTCTGGATCCTCGGCTTCAGAAACTGAGGAAGAGCTCCAGGAGGACAATTCTAAAAAACTGCCACAAGGGAAAGTGAGTTACTAGAATTAAAAGTAAAATGCTTTTATTTCCAAAAGTGTATGCTCCCTAGGATCAAGGATAATATTTAATTAGTTTTATACAGTAGCAGCATAGTTCTGGAAACATTAGAAATACTTTTATATTATCTGCTTTCTTCGTCCATTTAATTAAGCAGATACATTTTTTAAAAAGATTTTATTTATTTATTCATGAGAGACACAGAGAGAGAGAGAGAGAAAGGCAGAGGGAGAAGCAGGCTCCTCACTGAGCAGAGAGCAGGATGCGGAATTCAATCCCAGGACCCCAGGATCATGACATGAGCTGAAGGCAGACGCCTAAGCATCTGAACAACCTAGGTGTCCAATACATATATATTTTATTTATTTGGCAGAAAGTGAGGGAGAGAAAGCACAAACAGGGGGAGCAGCAGGCAGAGGAAGGGGAAGAAGCAGGCTCCCTGCCAAGCAAGGAACTCAATGTGGGGCTCCATCCCAGGACCCTACGATCATGCCCTGAGCCAAAGTCAGACACTCAACAACTGAGCCACCCAGGCGCCCCTAAGCAGATAAATATTTATGGAAAGAAATGAAGGTGGGATCTGATACATCTGCTTATAATTGTCATTATATTTAAGTAAAAGCCCTCTTAGAAGGCTGTTTGGATAAACCAACGACCTTTAGATGGCAGTGGAAATAGAGGCTAGAGGACAAGATCAGGAAGAGTTGCAGTGTTCAGTTCTTGGGAACAGCATTTTTTAATTCGCTTGAAATTCATTTGAGTTATTGCTGGATTTATGGAAACTGAAGAGATGAACTTAAAGGCACGGTAATTTGGAAGAAGAAATGAAATCTGTGAACCAACAGGATAGGAGGCACCTACATCTGCAGGAGTGCACACACACCACCTGTCCCCCAGCCCCACAGACTGCCCTCAGTAGCTCTGCCACCACTCTGCAAATCAAAGGGTGGATCCAAGGTGGACAGCAGGAGTAGCTCCCCATGGTGCTGAACCCCAGGCAAACCACAGGCCAAAGCCTAGGTAGGACCATTGGTCCCTCAGTGGAACATCACATACATTCTACTCCTCCATAATGTTAGAGGCCAAAATCATTACCAGTTTTCCCCTATAATTTCCATGTATTAGTTACGCCACTCAAATTTTAATTAGAAATCCTCTTTTCATATAACAGACTAAAAAACTGAGGAAAAATAGTTCAATTAATTTATTAGGGTTTGGGTGCCTGGGTGGCTCAGCCAGTTAAGTATCTGCCTACAGCTCAGCTCAGGTCATGACCCCACGGTCCTAGGACTAAGCCCCACATCAGGCTCCCTGCACAACAGGGAGCCTGCTTCTCTCTCTCTCTCTCTCCCTCTGCCTCTCTCCCCTAGCTCCTGCATGCTCTCGCCCCCTTCAATCTAGCTCTCTTTCTCTCAAATATATAAAATCTTTAAAAAAAATTTTATTAGGGTTCACTCAAAAAACTCAGACTTATAATTCTATCTTGTGAGTCAAAATGTTTCTTAGTAACCCAAACTGAAATTCCTACTGCCACATTTTAGCATTCAGAATCCACCATTTGATCTTAAATCAGTATCTCAGATGAATGATAAAGCTAAAGAGAAATATACTAATATATAAATGTATGTATTTGGATTAATACAATGTTTTTAGTCAGGCACTGAAATTGAACATACAAAGTTATCTTGAGGGGTGCCTGGCTGGCTCAGTCAGTAGAGCACGTGACTCTTAATCACAGGGTCATGAGTTTGAGCCCTACATTGGGTGCAGTTTACTTTAAAAAAAAGTTATCTTGAGGGCGCCTGGGTGGCTCAGTGGATTAAAGCCTCTGCCTTCGGCTCAGGTCATGATCTCAGGGTCCTGGGATCGAGGCCCGCATTGGGCTCTCTGCTCAGCAGGAACTCTGTTTCCTCTGCTCTCTCTGCCTGCCTCTCTGCCTACTTGTGATCTCTCTCTGTCAAATAAATAAATAAAATCTTAAAAAAAAAAACAAACTCATTAAGTGTGTGATAGAGAAACCTTAGCATTTAATAATGTTTAAATTTTTTATTTATTACTAAATAAGCTCTACATCCAACGTGGGGCTTAAACTTACAACCTTGAGATCAAGAGTCTGCCTATTCTATTAACTGAGCTAGTCAGGTACCCCTAACAATGTTTAATTTTGATGAGATCACTATAAAGTAAGCAATCATTTGAAGGTGAAGACTTGCAAACAGGTTTCCCAGAAGTAAGACACTTTTTGACCATCCCAATTATGGCAGCCCGTCTCCAAGATGGCTCCCAGTAATCCATACTTCCTAGTGTTCCCACCCTTGTGGAGTTCCTTTCTCCAGGAAATCAAGATTGAATCTATACAACCACTAGGACATGGTGAAAACAACAATGCATTGCAGCTTCTGTCCTGGCCTCTTGGATCACTGAAGGGATATCAGCAGCCATGCCATTAGGATAATCAAGTAGCCATGTAGAAGGGAACAGAGGCCTCCCACCAGAAGCCATTACCAGCATGCTAACCATGTGAATGAGCCACCTTAGAGGCAGATCCTCCAGTCCTAGTCAAGCTTTTAGACAAGTGTAGCCCCAGCTAGAATTTGACAACAATCATATTGAGAAACAAGAATCAGAACCTCTCAACTGGGTCACTCTCCAATTCCTGACTGAAAGACTATGGGAGATAATAAATAATTATTGCTGTTTTAAGTTGCCAAGTTTTAGGGTGATTTGTTATATAGCCTTACAACTGGAACATAATTTTTCCCAACACAATCTAGGCCTAATCTTCAATGGTCTCCTTCACAAATGATCCCAACTCTTTAATGAAAAGATTATGTAACTATAATTTAGACTTTATGTGACTAGTGGTAGTGATAGTCCAACTATCTTGATAGATAAGCAGTAATGAGAAGAATGGGACAGAAGGTATTATGAGCTGAATTACGTTCTCCTAAAATTCATTTATTGAAACTCTAACTCCTAGTACTAGGAACGGGAGAGTAGTTGCAGACAGGGCTTTTAAAAGAGGAATTAAGTTGAAATGAGGCCATTAAGGTGAGCCCTAATCCAATAGGACTGGTGTTGTTATAAGAGAAAGAGACATCAGGAATGCACACATACACACAGGAAAGACCACATCAGGAATAGGTCCAATAGGACTGGTGTTGTTATAAGTGAAAGAGACATCAGGAATGCGCGCGCGCACACACACACACACACACGAAAGACCACACTGAGAAGGTGGCCATCCGCAAGCCGAGGAGAGAGGCCTCAAAAGAAACCAAATCTGCTAACATCTTGTTCTGGAACTTCCAGCCTCCAGAACTATTAGAGAATAAATTTCTGTTGTCTAAGCCACCCAATCTGTGGTACTTTGTTATGGCAGCACTCGCAGACTAATACAGAGGAGAAACCCACAGATTACAAAGGTGGGGGGTAAGACATAAGAAAAACAATTTAAGGAACATTAAACCAAGTTTCTAAAGATGTGCACTTGGGTAACTGAAATAGGAAATAAACAAACAAACAAACAAATAAATAAATAAGTGTTTACTATAACAGGCAGCCTTCACTTTACATGGTTCTAATATGCAGAATTTCAGTTCCTATAGTTTAGTTAAATTACACCAATTCTCCAACAATATGGTTCAAATCTCACCATGGGATATTAACTGAGAAACCACATAAAGTACAGACTTCAGTAACACTCTTCAGTCTATAAGTCACTATGTGATTAACAGAAAGTGCATCAAGATCAGTGATGAATCAGGTCCCATCTTCCAAAGTGTCAGTGATGGGTGGCTCCTCACTTGTTATTGAGTTCACACAGACAGCAAATCACATATTGGTGTTGTCTGCTTGTCTCCCACTGATATTTTACCAAAATGAACAACTGAGCGATAACTGGCCAACAAAGAAGACAGTACACCAAAGAAATGAAAACCAGTAACACTGGTGTAAAATCTGAATGGAAATTCTATGGAGTTATAGAAGAGATAGCTGACCACAGGAATGCTAATGTCGCTACCACCTGAAGACTCCAGATGTGCAGCCAGAGGAACTTAATGAAGGCAACTCATTGACAGAAATGAGCAAAGTGATTGAGATGAAAAGGATGGAGAAATGATGCTGGCAAAAACTTCACATTAGGGGAGTGCCTGGGTGGTTCAGTTGGTTAAGCATCTGCCTTCGCATCAGGTCATGATCCCAGGGTCCTGAGATCAAGCCCCACATTGTGCTCCCTGCTCAGCAGGAAGACAGCTTCTTCCTCTCCGTCTGCCTACCGCTCTCTCCATCAGATAGATAGATAGATAGATAGATAGATAGATAGATAGATAGATCTTTTAAAAGATACAGGAATTCTTGTAAATACTTCATAGCCTTAAAAGCACAAAAGATAAAATATCAGAAACTGATCCAGATTTCAAAGGACTATGAAAAAATACATCAGGCATAGGAAAGGTACTTGTATCCTAAGTTATAGGATGGGAAGAAGGCAAACCAAACTACTCTTAGGAAGTTTTTACAAAGCAATAAAAGCTTAATTCTCAATGTTGCTAATGTTTTAAATTGCAGTGTACCAAATTTTATTGTTTTTTTCTATTTCTCTATACAACTAAAACAGATAGAGAATTTTTAATGTTGAAGGCAAATGTCTAAAGGTCCCAAAACAACTGCAATTTCTAAAGTATTACTAAGAGAGCCTCCGAGGGCTTCAGTACACATGATTACCTTTGCAGACCCCTAACATCATGCCATGTCATGCAAGGACTAATTAGAGTCATTTTGGAGGGAGGGAGGGACGAGCTCCTGGCTGAGATCTGACACAAGGAAGGGCTTCTGGGGTGAATGAAAGAGTTCTGTTTCCTGACCAGACTATCTGACCCTTACCTAAGGGTATTTGCCCTATAACAATTCGTTAAGCTAAAAAGTGTTTCTGTGACTTAAATCCATGGCATCAGGGAACTAGTCAATGAGGACCCATCTGAAACATCAGGCCTATGGTCACCTTTCTGCAAGAAAAGCAAAGCAAAGCCCCAGAAGCAGGAAAGTGACTTGGCAGAGGGCAAAAAGACTGCTGTCAGACCTGAAACCAGAGCCCAGGCCTTCCTGGCAGCCAGGTGTGAGCTCCTCTCTTTCAAGCCTGCCAGTCTCCCATGAAAGAGACGTCCCCTAAAGGGCATCTTTATTGTGCCTTCCAAGAGAAGTAATTCAGCCAGGTTTGAATGTGGAGACCTAGGGTTTTAAGCTACATTACCTAATGCTAATCAGAAAGAAAAAGGCAAATAAATAAGGAGGCTGAAAGAGAGTCTCTGACCTTAAAATTTGTTTCTTAAATTATTTTTCGGGTGGAGAGATTAGGCTTTGCTGAGAATATTGTTTTTGTTTTTGTTTTAAAGATTTTTTATTTATTTGACGGAGAGAAACACAGCCAGAAGGGAACACAAGCAGGGGGAGTGAGAGCGGGAGAAGCAGGCTTCCTGCCGAGCAGGGAGCCCGATGTGGGACTCGATCCCAGGTCTCCGGGATCATGACCTGAGCTGAAGGCAGTCGCTCAACCAACTGAGCCACCCAGGCGCCCCAGAGAATATTGTTAAAACAGTTTGCATCCTGGGGTGCCTGGGTGGCTCAGAGGGTTAAGCCTCTGCCTTCGGCCCAGGTCATGATCTCAGGGTCCTGGGATCGAACTCCACATTGGGCTCTCTGCTCAGCAGGCAGCCTGCTTCCCCCTCTTTCTCTGCCTGCCTCTCTGCCTATTTGTGATCTCTCTCTGTGAAATAAATAAATAAAATCTTAAAAAAAAAAAAGTTTGCATCCTGACCTTAGGGCAACAATACACTCAAACTCAACAAATGCCATTTATCCTATCCTATGGGGCCTAGGCAATGCTGCTGTGGATTTATAATACCTGGTTAGGTTACAATAAATACATGGTCTTTCCTTCTACATTTAGTAATGTAATGTAACATTTCCCCCTCACTGAAATACCCCAGTAGCCTCTGATATCGCTTTTTTCATACAGAACCTATCAGGTATTATTACATGGCTTCTACTGCTTACTGATGTGAAGGATATGTTTTCCCTTCACTTTACACACAGCTTTCATTAATACTAGTAGGAAGTATACCTTAGAACAAACAAACAAATAACAGAAACAGACTCATACACAGAACAAACTGGTGGGGGAGTGGGGTGGACAAAATGGGTGAAAGGGAGTAAGAGGTACAAGCTTCCAGCTATAAAATAAATAAGTCATGGGATAAAAAGTAAAGCATGGGGAAAGATAGTCAGTAATACTATTATAACTTTGCGTGGTGACAGTAAACTCTACCTGCCATGGTCAGCCATTTGCAATGTACAGAATTCTCAAATTACTGTGTTGTATACCTGAAACTAATATATGTCAACTACACTTACATTAAAAAATTTAAGGGGAGCCTGCTGGCCTAGTCAGTTGAGCATGCAACTCTTGATCTCAGGGTTGTAAGTTTGATGCCATGGTGGGTGTAGAGAGTACTTAAAAATAAAATCTTAAGAGGCACTTGGGTGGCTCAGTCAGTTGAGTGTGGGGCTCGGACATGATTTCGGCCAAGGTCATGATGTCAGTGACATGGGATCAAGTCCTGCAGCAGGCTCCACACTCAGCACAGAATCAGCTTGATTGTCTCTCCCTCTCCCTCCCCTTCTGCATCCCCTACTCATAAGCAGGTGCATGTGTGCACCCTCTCTCAAATAAACAAACAAATAAACAAATAAAAATCTTTTGAAAAAATAAGCTCTTTTTAAAAATTAAAAAAAATACTAAGTAATGGGTGCCTGAGTGGCTCAATGGGTTAGGCATTTGCCTTTGGCTCAGGTCATGCTCCTGGAGTCCTAGGATTGAGTCCTACATTGGGCTCCCTGCTCACTAGGGAGTCTGCTTCTCCCTCTCCCTATGCCTGCTGCTCTCCTGCTCATGCTCTGTCAAATAAATAAATATATCTATATTTATATTTATATATATTTATTTAATATATAATACATATATAAATGTTTTTAAAATACTAGCTAATAATAAAATAACAATGATGTCACACTAACATAAAAAAAGAACATCTTATATAACTGAGATGTTAATTTCCATTCAATTTAATTGGCTAGTAAATTCAGAGCAATACTAGAAGTCTTTAAGATTTATTCTTTTACACTCAAAGTTAATGTCCCTGACAGTAAGGTAATTCCAAAGGCTGAGGACAGACAGACATAGTTAAAATACTCCACATAATTCCTGGGGCAAAATCTGACATAATATTTTATGTTCTACTTTTAGATGCACAAAAAACATGGTCACTTTTAACACCACCAGTCGATTATAAGTGCAGCATTCGTGTTTTTGAGTCTTTAAATACCAAGGCAAGAATATATTTATATTCACTAATTTTAGTGAATTTGGGATTAAAAAAAAGGAAATGCACTGAGCATTAAGACAATTACTACCTAATATATCAAAACAATAATTAGTTTTTAAAGATATGAGCTTCATTTTCTGAGGCTCCTTGTTGGCTCAGTTAGTAGAGCACTGACTCTTGAGCTCAGCCTCATGTTGGGGGTAGAGTTTACTTTTAAAAAATAAAGATATTGGGGCACCTGTGTGGCTCAGTTGGTTAAGTGACTGCCTTTGGCTCAGGTCATGATCCCGGAGACCCGGGATCGAGTCCCACATCGGGCTCCCTGCTCAGCAGGAAGCCTGCTTCTCCCTCTCTCACTCCCCCTGCTTGTATTCCCTCTCTGGCTGTGTTTCTCTCTGTCAAATGAATAAAAAATCTTAAAAAAAAAATAAAATAAAGATATTAAGCTTTATTTTCTTCAAAATGGCCGTTACGTTAAGGCTTTAGTAATCAAAAAGAAAGAAACTCTAGTATCTAGAGATAAATTAGACCTATACATTTTTTTTGGAGGGGGTAAAGGAATAATCAATCTAGAACCATCAGGTTAGTAACAAGAGATGGCTGTTTAGTTTGCAACCTTTCAAAAACGTGTTCTTCAGGGCGCCTGGGTGGCTCAGTGGGTTAAAGCCTCTGCCTGCGGCTTGGGTCTTGGTAGTGGGTTCATGGACTGTGTCAGGCTGTCTGCTCAGCAGGGAGCCAGCTTCCTCCTCTCTCTCTGCCTGCCTCTCTGCCTACTTGTGATCTCTCTCTCTGTCAAATAAATAAATAAAATCTTAAAAAAAAAAAAAAAGAAAGGAAGGAAGAAAGAATGTGTTCCTCAGTACTGTTCCTACCTCCTGGCAAGAATGTGCTCCTGAACAGAGGGTATATTTTGAATTTTAGTAATTCTAATCATATGTTAAATATCCTTGGTCTAAGGGAACTCATTATTTAAAGGATTCCTTTAATAATCTTACATAGGATTTAAAGAATCCCTATTAGCACGTCTTTGAAATCAATTTCCCTAGGTGTCTCCCAGTAGGAAGACAGTAATTAGCTGGAAATCCTTCATTGGATGATAAATGTTCACTTTCCTTACACTTCAAAGTATAAAATATTCTGGCTTATACTCAATCAAACATCCATACTTTATTTCAGCAGGGTAGCAAAAATGAAAAAACGGGGCGCCTGGGTAGCTCAGTGGGTTAAAGCCTCTGCCTTCGGCTCAGGTCATGATCTCAGGGTCCTGAAATTGAGGCCGGCATCGGGCTCTCTGCTCAGCAGGGAGCCTGCTTCCTCCTCTCTCTCTACCTGCCTCTCTGCCTAGTTGTGATCTCTCTCTCTCTGTCAAATAAATAAATAAAATCTTTTTTAAAAAATGAAAAAACGTTTAAAGGCACCAGATTCTTAGTTTTAAAGCAGTGTTTCTAAGCAGCAGCAACATAGCTCCACTCATATTAAATACTGAAGGTCTGAGGTTCTTTGTTCCTTCAAATTTTTATTTTTTGTTTTTTGATTCTGGGGCCTTTTGCTGGGTCTCACTTTTTTCTGCATAAAAACCCAACAGGGTCCAGGGGATTTTAGTGCTATTCATGACTGGTTCTGCAGCTCTTTACAGAGTTTATGAATAACAAATGGAGGGAAACAAAGGCTTCAGTGAGCAAGCCATTCATTAGGTATCCCCTAACCCAGGATAATACATTCTGGAGATTAAGGAAATTATAAACAAATAAGCATCCGTTCTTAAAGCGCTTCTAAAACACCAGGGCTTAAGTTCTTCCTCTCCGGGTAACTCCTTTTGCTATTAACTTTTACCTTGACTTTTAAAAGAAAGAGCTAACCCAGGGCCATCATGTTAACGTTAGTGTTAATTTCTTCTCTTTGAGCATCAAGAGGCATACTGAGCTGTAGTGTAAGCCAGTTACATTCACTAAAGCCCCAGTGCCAACTTTCCTATCATTATTTCTACTTGGAAGCAAAGCAGCAGATGGCTCTATAGGTGAGGTCAGGCAGTGAATGATTTGATTTATAGGACAGCCCACTGACTGGGTCTCTCAGCACGTGTTCAGCATGCCAATGATTAACACCCGCTGGGCATTCTCCTTTTGGTTGCAAGCTCTCCTATCAAGCGGGGAGGCTTCAATCCTGGGTGAGACAGGAAGCATATCTACCTAGAGCTGCCAGAGAAACTCTTTCTAGGGCCCAAAAGACAAGTTGCCACAAGGGCCTGAACCTGGGGTGCTTGTGAAATGTGCGCCTCCTACTGAATCAGCATCTAAAGGAGTCAGGGTGGTAAACTCTGAATTGTAGATTTCCCAGATGATTCCCAGCATGATAGGTGCAAAAAGTTATGGTCTAAGGAAGCTATCTGGAAGATAGGTTAGGCAGATAGCTAACTAGAAGATAACCTTAGTGACTTGCCTGAGGTCATTTTATTTAAAAACTACTTTCTTGGGGCGCCTGAGTGGCTCAGTTGGTTAAGCGACTGCCTTCGGCTCAGGTCATGATCCCGGAAACCCGGGATCGAGCCCCACATCAAGCCCCACATCAGGCTTCCTGATCGGCGGGGAAGCCTGCTTCTCCCTCTCTCACTCCCCTTGCTGTGTTCCCACTCTCACTGTGTTTCTCTCTGTCAAATAAATAAATAAAATCTTTGAAAAACAAAACAAAACAAAAAACTACTTTCTTTTTTATTTCTTTTTTTTTAGAGGTTTTATTTATTTATATCACAAAGAGACAAGGAGAGAGGATAAACAGGGGAGCAGCAGGCAGAGTAGGCAGAGGGAGAAGCAGACTCCCCACCCACCAAGGAGTCCGATGCCAGACTTCATCCCAGGACCCCAAGATCTGAGCCCAAAGCAGATGCCCAACCAATTGGGCCATCCAGGCATCCCAAAACTACTCTCTTTAACTACTTCATTAGGCAGGTCTTATTATCCCTACTCTGATGGTAAGAAAACTATGGGCCAGAAAAATTGAGTTCTAACAGGAGCAGAACTACTCTCAAAGCAAGTTATACTAATTTTAAGTCTAGTGAAGGGGTTAGCAAACTTCTGTAAAGGAACAGACAGGAAATATATTAGGTGTTGGGGACCACATGGTCTCTGTGATAACTACACAACTCTGCCCGTCTGGTGTGAGAGCAGCCAAAGATAGTATACGAATGAATGAGTTTGACTCAAATTCTACTAAAGTTCTCCTAAAACTTCACAAAATGAGGCAGTGGGCTACATTTGGTCCATAGTTATAATTTGCTGTCCTTTGGTTTGGCGCACCTTTAATTCTAACAGGAGCACCATGAAATGTAACTTTTTTAAAAAAAACTAGGACTGGGGCACCTTGGTGGCTCAGTGACTTGGGTGTCTGCCTTAGCTCAGATCATGATCTCAGGATCCTGGGATCAAGCCCTGTGTCGGGCTCCCTGCTCAGCAAGGGAGTCTGCTTCTTCCTCTCCCTCAACTTCCCTCTTCCTCTGCCTGCCGCTCCCCTGCTTGTGCTCTCTCTCTGTCAAATAAAATAAAATAAATAAAATCTTAAAAAAATATTTTATTTATTTATTTGACAGAGAGAGATCACAAGTAGGCAGAGAGGCAGGCAGAGAGAGGAGGAAGCTGGCTCCCTGATGAGCAGAGAACCTGATGTGGGCCTTGATCCCAGGACCCTGAGATCATGACCTGAAGCCGAAAGCAGAGGCTTTAACCCACTGAGCCACCCAGGCACCCAAATAAATAAAATCTTTAATAAATCTTTAAATAAATAAAATCTTTAAAAAAACTAAAATAAAAAAATTAGGACTTAAAAATGATAAATATTAATTTGGACGGTTTCTTTAGGTAGAACAGTCCAATCTGAACTAGTAACGGATAAGTGCAGCATTACCGTAGTTAGTGTATACCACTAAAGTTGGGGGGCACGTTCTCCATGATTCCAAGTGGGTACTGGGATCTTTCATGTGGTATAATATTTAATCCCTTAATATGTTCCATTTGCAGCTGTTAGATGCTGGACATAGCCAAATGGTGCCCCCCAGGCACAAATTTACTTCAAGCAAAAAAGACAAATTGGTCCAAATCCTCCAACTTTAGTTTCTCTTAGCAGCAAATAAATAAAGTGACACATACATTTGTGACTGTGTAATGCATTCCATGGCATCGACTGCTTTTTTTTTTTTTGAAAAGGAAGAGAGTTTCACACTTTATTGCCAGCAGCTTGAAGTAGTCTTAAACTGTTAAGATAACATTCATGAAGCCAATAAAACATGCATATTCTTGTTCTTTGCTAATCTCCCTCTGTTCCATCTTTCTCAAATGTACAGTTCTCTACACGGTTGGATGATTTGAGTCATGCTTTGTTCCCTAATAAATATATGCATCTAGATGGCTTATTCCCATTTTTATTTATTTACATGGGAATTATGATACAATCTCTTCCTGTATGGAGGTCTCATCTACACCTTACACTATAAAGACATACTACATATATACAGATGTTTAGAAAAGTAAGAGATAAATTACAAGAAGGTAGTTACGCTGAACTGACCGGTAAAAAGACTAGCATATTTGTAGAAAAGATGGCTACTTATCCACCAGAGAGTTCCATTCCCCTTTCAAAGTAAACAATTATTGCTCATAAACAATGGCCAGTCAGGGAGTACATTTCCCAGCTTCCTTAAATCTAGGTGGGGCTACGTGACTGGTTCTGGCCAATAGGATGTGAGCAGAAGTGATGTGTTTCACTTGCTAGCGGAGGAAGTTAATCTAGTATACCTTTCTGTACTGTCTTCCCCCTTAAAGTGACACTGGAGACCACATGTTGAAGATGGTGGCATCATAAGATGGAGGAGATTCATCCCTGAGTACATGAAGGAGAACTAACCAGTAGAACTGCCCAACCAGGAATAACAGATTTGGACTTTTTATGAGCTAGAAATAAACAAAAGTTTATTGTGGATCAAGCCACAGACATTTGGAGATGGTTATTAGAGTACTTAGCCTACCTTAACAGAATATATCTGAGTTGGATAAAGAGTCAATAAACATGATTTATTGAAGGGTTTCTGAAATAAATTCAAATACTGAGGAGTCGTATGTATAAGAAAAACTTGCAAATTACAATCTGCCATTTATGCAATCCATCATCCATAGGAGCTACAAACCAGTCTGAATAAATTCTAATATTTAACATCTTTTAACAATATCGATGCAATAGCTACCTAAATCACCTCATACTATACATGGTAGAAGGCATTGTATGATATACTTATAATACATTTAAAACATAAAGTGAAAACCAAAAGACAATCTTAAAATTAAATTTGCATTCCCTAAGGCAGAATTTACTGAATTTCAGTCATTTGTACTACTTCATGAGTTTTTCCTTTCTATTTTCAGGAGACTAAGGAAGGCAGGGAGAGATCTGGCAGTTGTGAGGCTGAGTCCTGCATAAGACTTTAGTTCTACACGTCCCCTACTTCAAAGTAACTCACACTGAGGTTCCTCTAGCCCCTGAGGAATGGGTCCTGGAGTTTATGGGACACAGGTGAAAGGCCAGAGGCTATAAGGGTAAAGAACTGTTCAGGCTTATCCCAGGTTTGAGCAGAAAGAAACCTTCTGGGGGAAAGATATGCCAGAGAACTAAAAGGGGCTAAGACACCCAAGTGAAAGAGCCTATTATGGGGTGGCTACATCTCTGTAAATTATTTTCTTATATTGCTTATTAATCATTTTTGGGTTAGGGAACCATTTGAGAATTTGATGAAGGTTATGGAACTTCTTTCTTCTCAAACATACATGTGAACATTCATTCAAATATTTATACATAAATTCAGGGAGCTCAGGGCATCTGTAGTCCATGGACAAATTCCAGGGTAAGAATGACTATTTTAGGGGTGCCTGGGTGGCTCAGTCGTTAAGCGTCTGCCTTCTGCTCAGGTCATGATCCCGGGGTCCTGGGATTGAGATCTGCATCAGGCTCCCTGCTCAGGGGGAAGCCTGCTTCTCCCTCACTCCTCCTGCTTGTGTTCCTTCTCTCACTGTCTCTCTCTGTCAAATAAATAAATAAAATCTTAAAAAAGAAAAAAAAATTCCTATTTTAGTGAGAGATTAAATAGCTGCCCCTCAGGTTGGTAAAAAAAAAAAACAAAAACAAACAAACAAAAAACCTCACTAGTAAATAATGCAGACACTTCCCTATAAAAGAGAGAACATTATTACTCCTTGCATCTTGTCCTTTCTGACTAGGAATTGGAGGAGAAATGAAGGAAAGGTAATGTCATTCCTCAGCTTTTCTGGCCATCTTGCACTGTCCCTAACCTTTTTGCTTGAGACATTCCAGGGCTGGGATTCCATCAATGGGATTTTTTTTTTAACTTTATTTTGATATAATATTGACCTCATATAAAAGTTCCAAAAATAATACATGAACTTCAAAGATATTAAGTGAAATAAACCAATAAAAAATGTACAAATACTGTATGATTCCACCTATATGAGTTTTCTAGAATAGTGAAATTCATAGAGACAGAAAGAACAGAGGTTACCAGGGCCTGGGGAAATGAAGAATTATTATTTCATGTATACAGACTCAGTTTCAGATGACGAAAAAGTTCTGGAGATTAATTCGGGTAATGACTGTACAACATTGTGAATGTAATTAATGTCACTGAACAGCAAACTTAAGAATTATTAAAAAGAATGAGATGCCTAGCTGATCCAGTCAATAAAGCCTATGTTGACCTGGGGTCATGAGTTCGAGCCCCATGTTGGGGATAGAGGTTACTTTAAAAAATTATTAAAATCGCAGGGCTCCTAGGTGGCTCAGTTGGTTAAGCAACTGCCTTCGGCTCAGATCATGATCCCGGAGACCCGGGATAGAGTCCCAATCAGGCTCCCTGCTCGGCGGAAGCCTGCTTCTCCCTCTCTCACTCCCCCTGCTTGTGTTCCCTCTCTGGCTGTGTTTCTCTCTGTCAAATAAATAAAATCTTTTTAAAAAAATTATTAAAATTGTAAATTTTATATTATGTATATTTTATCACAATAAAAAATTACCTAGCTCCTATGTAGCCTATCTACCATTGATGATCTTACATAAACACAGTATAGTTATCAAAACAAAGAAACTGGATTGGTATAAACCCAGGTGCCCCTATTTTTCTAATTATAAACATAATATATGCTCATTTCAAGGAGTCTTTACAGTTCCCATAAAGATACAGAGGGGATACACCACCATACTTCTAAAACTCACCGTCTAGAGGAAATATCCTTGTATATCAGATTCCCATGGGATTTGCCTAGAATTAGAATAAAGTGCAGAAAAAATTTTAAAAAACTGAAAATCCTAACTCACTGAAATAAGAATATGAATTTTTTGACCTTGGAAGCAAGTTTTAGAATAGAATGGCACTCTCGGTTTATACTATAGAATGCGAATACACACAGGCAGTCTTAAAAGACTTGCCACACTGGGACGCCTGGCTAGTGGCTCAGTCGGTTAAGTATCTGCCTTCAGCTCAGGTCCTGATCTGGGGTCCTGGGATCGAGCCCCACATTGCCTGCTCAGTGGAGAGTCTGCTTGTCCCTCTCCCTCAGCCTGCTTGTGCTCTTTCTCTCTGTCTCTCTCCCTCTCCAAAATAAGTAAGTAAAATCTTAAACAACAACAACAACAACAAAAAAGACACCACACAGGAAGTTACTGATAATTGTACTAAAAGGAAATCATCAGGTTACACCAAGTTAACAATCTCATTAGTTCCCTTTGTTCCACAGACCATCAGGTCAACCTGAAGACATCTCTCTTTAAAATTATGGGAAAACAAAGTGTTGCCACTGTGAATATGTATAATTTCACAGAACAGTGCATTTTTAAAAGAAGTATTTTGGGGGGTCCCTGGTAGCTCAGTCAGTTAAGCATCTGCCTTCAGCTTAGGTCATGATCCCAGGGTCCTGGGATCAAGCCCCACATCGGGCTCCCTGCTTGAGTGGAGAGCCTACTTCTGCCTCTGCCCGCTGCTCCCCCTGCATATGCTCTCTCTCTGTCGAATAAATAAATAAAATCTTTTTAAAAAGTAAGTATTTTTGGGGGCACCTGGGTGGCTCAGTTGGTTGGGCGACTGCCTTCGGCTCAGGTCATGATCCTGGAGACCCGGGATCGAGCCCCACATTGGGCTTCCTGCTCAATGGGAAGCCTGCTTCTCCCTCTCTCACTCCCCCTGCTTATGTTCCCTCCCTGGCTGTGTTTTTCTCTGTCAAATAAATAAATAAAAATAAAATAAAAATAAAAAAAGTAAGTATTTTCGTCCGGTTCCCTTATTTAGTGAAGAAAAAACTGAGACTGAGAAATTCAGAGGGTCTAGAGCTCCACAGTGAGTTGGCCAGGACTATACCAGGTTTCCTAATGTCCTTCCATCCTCTTCAATGTCCCAGGATTCGCTCCTCCATCTCCAACTGCCTCACTCAACCGAGCCAGATAAGAGAGAAGATTCCTAAAGCTACTGTGGAAAAGGTCACAACCTCAATAGAACTAAATTCTATATTCATCTTTCATCTACATAATATCTGTGAGAAAAAATCAACCTTATTCTATTCTACTGTATCTATTCATTTTAGAAATACTTATTAAAGCAGGTGTCCTTTATAAAAACAAAAACAAAAGGTCTTGCTTGTTTCAGTTGAGCACTTAAAATTATTTTACTTTGGGCTACTTCTCTATTCTTGGTTACTATTGACTATTAGTCTATTAAATTCTTTTCTCATTTTTTTTTTTATTGACAGAGAGAGAGATGGCAAGTAGGAACAGAGGCAGGCAGAGAGAGAGGAGGAAGCAGGCTCCCTGCTGAGCAGAGAGCCCTATGAGGGCCTCAATCTCAGGACCCTGAGATCATGACCTGAGCTGAAGGCAGAGGCTTTAACCCACTGAGCCACCCAGGTGCCCAAATTCACTTTTTTTAAAAAAAGAATGTTTTTTACCACCAAGGGTAGAAATATTTCCCATATTCTCTATTCCTGTACCAAGAACAAGTCAGTGATGTAAAAATTTGGTCCATTTGGCTACCAATAAGCACCCAAATATAAATTAAATGCTTTAATCTTTATATGCCCTTTCCTAGTTTTTCATGAGAATACTAATAGTCAAGCATTTCCCAAAGTACTCTGTACTAGAACACTGAACTCTAATAGTTAAATAGATGCTCAAACTTTCTGATTTTCAATCTTCTTCTAATTTTTTTAAGTAATCTCTACACCTAATGTGGGGCTCAAACTCCCAACCTTGAGATCCAGAGTTGCATGCTCTTTACAATGAGCCAGCCAGGTGCCCCTCAATTTTCTTTTAAGTAAAAGCGTAACAGACAACAAAAAGAAAAACAATTCCTTCTAATCAGTTTTATTATCTACAATGTAGTTTTCTACTTTGTACCTTAAAAACTTAAGATATTGAGTATTAAATATGATCAATCCAACCCAGGGAAAGATTGGAAATTCTTATTTTTTTATTAAAAAATTATTTGAGGGGCACCTGGGTGGCTCAGTCATTAAGCGTCTGCCTTCGGCTCAGGTCATGATTCCAGAGTTCCAGGATTGAGCCCTGCACTGGGCTCCCTGCCCAGTGGGAATCCTGCTTCTGATTCTCTCACTTCCCCTGCTTGTCTTTCCTCTCTCGCTGTGTTTCTCTATGTCAAATAAATAAAATATTAAAAAAAAAATTTTTTTTTTGAGAGAGAGAGAGAAAGCAGGCATGATGGGAGGAGAGGGGCAGAGGGAGAGAAGGAATCTGAAACAGATTCACCACTGAGCATAGAGACCTACGGGGCTCAATCTCACGGCTGGAGCTGAAATAAAAAACCAGACACTTAACCAACTGAGCCATCCAGGCATCCCTTCTTCATTTTTTAGAAGAGAAATTCTTTGTTAAATGAAAATGATCTGACAATTATATGGGCACTGGTGTGGTTTTTGGAGTGTTGTGGGGGTCTGGAGCCAACAGTCGAGAAAGAATTCTTGAGATGTCTTTGGTGCAAAAAGGTGATTTTATTAAAGCATGGGAGCTTGGAACCATGGGCAGAAAGAGCTGCACTGGGGTTGTGAGGGGTGGCAAATAGTTTCAAGTTGGGAGGGGGTTGGGGACAGAACAAGCCTCCAAGGTATTTGGAAGGTTCTAGGACCCTGAGGGGGCCAGTTATTTTTAGGAAAGGTCATTTATTATTGTTTAGTAAACTCTTAATCCAGAGACACTTCAGATGTAGATCAGTGGGCCAAACGCTTGAAGGATGATTCTTAATATGTATCTGGGGAGAGAAGGAGAATGTAAGAGATAAAGGGAGCTTCCAGAGGAATTTGTGTGTTTAAGGTAGTCTCACCCCTGGGGAGTCGGGCTAAGATTGCCCTTTGCTCTTGGCAAAGTGTCAGCATCCAGCTCAGGTGGCTGAGCTTCCAGTGGAAGGTCACTGCCTGTTTCAAGGACTTGTCAGTGGGCTGTAAGTAGTAAGGAAATCTAATTTTTTTCTTTGCCTTTGTTTTCCACATCAGGCATCAAATGGAGAAAAGAGAACAATTGGTTAAGAAGAATCAAAATAGTTTCTCCCACATACATACATCCCCCAGATTTTACAAAAAAAATTAAAAGCCCTCAACCTTAGGAACTAGAGGCTCCTGGCTGGCTCAGTTGACAGAGCACACAACTCCTGATCTCAGTGTCCTGAGTTCAAGCTCCACGTTGGCATGGAGCAGACATTAAAAAAAAAAAAAAAAAAGGAAGCAAAACAAATAAAAATTGTATGTCAACTTGGAGGCATCATGACCTTCTGTACTGGTTGCTCAACGATAAATGACAGATAAAAGCAACAATAAAAATTAAAAATGGCACTATAAATATAATTTTTGACTGTAGTCTCACAAATTGTCAAAGTATCACCAGCTTCTAACTTAGGCTTGGGGTCTGGAAAATGAACAGGACAAGGGAGTAAAGGTCCCTATTTCCTAAAAGGCACTGTGACAGGTACGAGTGACATCTGTATTCAAGTCAGCCTTTCCTGGGAAGATAAGTAAATACCCCTATTGACAAGAATTACCGGGTGATGCTAATAAGTTTAATAAAACTATTTCATCTGAAAAGATTGTCTTTAAACAGGTATAAAAATTAAATGCTGTAAGCAGAACCCTACCTGAAACATTTGCAGGTTTGTAACCAGTCGGGGAGGACTGTGGTCCCCTGCCATGTGGTCCTTCTAGCTGGATTCAGAATCAAATTGACAAAAGACAGGTTAACAGGAGAAAATCAAACGTAATAGGCATATTTAGGGGGAATCCACACAGACAAGAGATTCCAAAGACTCAGGGACTCATATGAGGCAATTTGAAGTTTATAGGAGCTAAGGGAAAAGGTAAGGGCCTGAGGACACAAAGGGAAGAAAATTCATTAGCCAGAAGGTGAAAGGAGATGTTTGGAAAAACAAGATGTTTCATTACGCAGATGAGTTCCTCAAGGGGGCCTCTGTTAATACCTCTCTTCCTGTTGCAGTCTGTCCTTTCTAGTGTAATTATGGGGAGGCAGAGCACCTTTACTGCATCTGCTGGGTTTCTATTACTCTTAACTTGAAAAAATCTTTATGTCAAAGAGGCACATTTTGGGTCAGCCTGTCCTGGACCCCTACAAACCATGTTCAAACTTCCCAAGACCTAAAACAAAGTACTTCTCTCCTGAAATCAGAAATCTATCTGTCCAAGCTCAGGACTTCTCCCTCCAATCAGTTATGACTTCCTCCTCAAACCTGGGCACATGTTGGCAAATGAAAATGAACGGTCCAAAGATGGGTCTGCCAAGTCAAAATGTACCACAGTGGCACAACCGAGTTTGCTGTTTGAAAAATGATAAATCATTTTATACTGTGAACCAACCACTTCATAATTTATTTACTAAGATTGAGATTTTAAGCACTGACTGCCCCCCCACTGGCTATTCTTAAATAGGAACTATGATATATTTACCTATAACTGGACTATTCAGTACTATTTAACAATCATAAAAGAGCTATGACTTCTTGAGAATCCATTATATTCCCTTAGAGATTTTTTTTTTTAAGATTTTTATTTATTTGACAGAGAGAGACACAGCGAGAGAGGGAACACAAGCAGGGGAGTGAGAGAGGGAGAAGCAGGCTTCCCACCGAGCAGGGAGCCCTATGCCCTATGCCGGGCTCCATCCCTGGGAACTCCGGGATCATGACCTGAGCAGAAGGCAGGCGCTTAACGACTGAGCCACCCAGGCACCCCTAGAGATGCTTTTGCGTACATTATCTAGTTTAATCTTCTTAATGAACCATCCCCTCTTAGGTAGAGGAGAAACCAAGATTTAGCCTACTCCACCCAGTAGCTTAACCTGGGGCTACTTCAGGCAGATTGACCCCTTCTTTAATAACTACTCTCTTCCCAAAAGAGAGTTTTACCTTAAACCAACAATGTCCAAATTGAGCACCAAGGCCCTCTGGATATTGCAGCAAATTCACAAGGGCAACTTAGGATATTTCTCAAAGTTTTGAGAAAAACACAATGTATTCAACATGTTGGAAAATGGTGAACCTACAAACCAGAATTCAGTTTCAATGTCAGATCACATTACACTCCTATCAATGACATCACACACATCTTTGCAAAACCTGGGTTTTCAGTGGATGCTGTGATAAAAATCAAGTGCTACAGAAAAATTAATGCGGAACAGGAAATGAGAGTCGTGGTACCCGATCTAATCCCAAGATTTAGGAATTAGTACAGGCACACACATCCTGCTTGTAATTGGGATTAAGAATGATATAACAATACTTTTTCTCTCAGCTTATGTGTATTTTTTTTTTAAGATTTTATCTATGAATTTGACAGAGAGAGAGACAGCTAGAGAGGGAACACAAGCAGGGGGAGTGGGAGAGGGAGAAGCAGGCTTCCCAATGAACAGGGAGCCTGATGCGGGGCTCCATCCCAGGACCCTGGGATTGTGACCTGAGCTGAAGGCAGACACTTAAGGACTGAGCCACCCAGGAGTCCTGGGTTAAAATCATTTTAAACTTTGCTGTCTGCTGGCTTAGTCCTTCAAATCTGACACAATGTTCCCCTGGATAATTTGTATTTAAAACAAAAACAAAAACAAAAACAAAAACAAACAAACAAAAAACTTCTAAAACACAAGCACACAAATTACTGTTTTTCTCATTCTCAGGGACTCAAGCAAAGCTTTTAAAAATTATAGCCTCCCAGCTATGTTGGAAGAGACTGGGCCTCCCCTCTACAGACAGAACGCTCCTGCAGAGCCTGTGCCAAGGAAGCCTGGGGAAAACCCTGAAAGACAGACTACCTCACTCCAGTACTTTGAGACTGTCAGCTTTTTTGTGGTTTGCGTCCTACTCACAATATCCTGCTTTTAAGTTCAATAAGAATGCTCCAGGTTATTGTGGAAATGCTTGTTTGGAAACTTCCCTTTCACAGAGCTTTTCATATAGCACATGATGTGTGAAAAGCAAGGAAATAAAATTAACACAAATCTAACCAGTGGTTCCTTGCAGGAAGATGGGCTGGAATACCATGGGGAGAGTTACTGGGGGGCTCCAAGGTCCTGGAGCTACTCTAGTTCTTCAGCTGGGTGATGGGTACTTGGGTGTGTGGGTTCTATTCTTATTCTTTACACTGAAAGTGTAGTTTGATACTTTGTGTAGGTACAATTCACTATAAGGATAGGGACACCATAATTTCCATGTGGGAGGGCCTCCAGAGTTGAAAGTAGGCATTGTCCCGAAGTTAAGCTGAATCATCAGCCTCTGCTTGGGAGTAAATGCTTAGCCAGAGGGCTATGCAAAGGCTAACAGGTTTAAATGGGAAGTTAAGGTTAATTTTGGTACAATCTCCAAAAAACATGGAGTTAACAAATGAACATTTCTCTTACTATATACCTATTTCTCTTTATGTGTGTGTGTGTGTGTGTGTGTGTGTGTACATTTATATATACATATATATTTTTATTTAAGTAGTCTCTACCCAACGTCGGGTTCCAACGCACAACCCTGAGATCAAGAGTTGCATGTTCTAGGGGCGCCTGGGTGGCTCAGTTGGTTGAGCGACTGCCTTCGGCTCAGGTCATGATCCCAGAGACCTGGGATGGAGTCCCACATCGGGCTTCCCGCCGAGCAGGAAGCCAGACGGGAAGCCTGCTTCTCCCGCTCTCACTCCCCCTGCTTGTGTTCCCTCTCTGGCTGTGTTTCTCTCTGTCAAATAAAATCTTAAAAAAAAAAAAAAAAAAAAAGTTGCATGTTATTACAAATGAGCCAGCCAAGTACCCAGTATATATATATATATTTATATATGTACAACACACATATTTATATATGTATTTTTAAAGTAAATTCTACACCCAACATGGGCTCAAACTCATAACCCTGAGATCAAGAGTCACATGCTCCACTGACTGAGCCAGCCAGGGGCCCCATTTAAGGAGCATTTCTTTATCACCCTTGATTCATACCTTCCAACAATGGGCAGCTAGTTGTATTACAGTGTCTCATTCTTCTTCACCCTCTCCAGCTCTCCCCTCCCCCATTATGACAAAAAGAGCAGAAAACTCTTCCAATTTTAATTTACATCTCTAATTTTAAAAAAAATTGTTTGCCATATGCTAAGTACCTGCTAGGGATGGCAGAGGAAGTTAAACATGTATGGTTGCACCTCCTACATGTAAGAACAACAGGTTGTTATTGCTATTCTAGGGATGGAAAATACCTCCTCAGAGATAATCAGTGCATTTCTGTACTACTGTGGACCCAGGTATGTTTGTCTTCATTGCCAAGTTCTTTCCACTGACACTGGCCTAACAGACATGACCTAAACATGAATGAATATCGTCACCCAACAGGTTCACAAAAAAGATGCCTACCATTCAAGAGCACCATGCCAAGCATCTTACAACATTTCATTTAATTTCCACAGTACTACCCGATTATGTATAATACACCCCATTTACAGTTTTAAAAACTAAGTTTAATGAAATGGGTTTTCTAGGCTGGTCCAAGTGCAGTGGTGTTTACAATTAACTGGTCACAGCCAGTTACAGATTTCTTTGTTCCTTCTCCACGCCTACTGATTCATTTGATGGGAGGGAAGGAAGGAAGGAGGGAAAGAGAGAAGTGGGGAAGGGGGGAAGAGAGGAAGGAGGAAGGAAAGGAGGAAGGAAAGAAGGAAAGAAAAAAGACATGGAGTTTCCAAAGTCACACGCCAAACAAGTGGTGGAATCAAGACACAATCTCATAACCAGAAAGCAGATATCCACCATTGAACCATCTCACTGTGCTTCAGGAAGAATATTCCTGACCAGCTTTAAGAAATTCAAGCCCCTCTCCTGTCACAAATAATGGTCCACACTTCCACTCACGCTCCCCAAATCTACCGAAAGCACCACACTTCAATCCCCAGACAAGTGTCGGTAAACTAGTGTCTGCCATCAAACCAACGTGCCTCGCTACCTCTGCCCCGGCCCCGGGAGATGCCACTTGCTAACTCTTCACGCGCTTAATTCAGCCAGAGTGGATATCTCCGGGGCGGGAGTCCAGCCCCCACCCTCCGGCCTCTTTGCAGTCCCCAAAGGAGTAAATAGAGGGGACAGGCTGCTGGCGCGTCCGAGCCGAACCTGGTTACTGTGAGGCCGGCCGACAGGCCCGGGGTTGGCGGAGAGCGCTAGGCCAACGGGGACCCTCCTTTACTCCCGCAGACCCCCAGCCACCGCATCCGGGAGAAATACCTGGTGGCCCCCGGCCCCTACCACCACTTTCTTCAAACTCTGAACTCACTGGGAAGAAAGAGGAGGGGGACAAGCCAAGACGACAAAGTTCTCCACCCCCACCCAAAGTTCTACACTCTAGGGAGGCAAGTGAAGCAAAGCGATCGGAGAGGTGCCCCAGGAAGAGCCCCCTCGGGTCTCCGTTTTCCGGAGGCCGCAGGGGAGGGGCAACAAACTCCCTCTGCGTTTCCTCCCCCAAGCAGTCGGCGACCTGCGGGCGCCGAGGGAGCAGCGCCCCACCTCCGACGCCGTCCCACCCGGCTCGGAGGTCCCCCGGGAGTGGGGGACGTCGGCCCTCAGATGAAGAGGGGTCTCGAAGGAACCCAGCTAGGTCGCACCGTACCTTTCTCTCGCGCGCCGGACGTCCGCGCCGCAGGGACCGCTGCCGGCGACAGGGTGGTGGCGAGGGGCAACGGCGGGGACGGGTTCCCGCAGGCTCCGGCGGCCCCTGGGCCTCGGCGCCACCCAGCGCCGCGCCTCTAGCCGCCCGCTTGCCAGGCTGCGCTCCCGACTCCCGCAGGTTACCTGTGGCGGAGCTCGCCGCGCCCGCAGCGCTCACGGCCCTGGCCCCGCCCCACCCGCGACTCCTAAAGTGGGGCCGCAGCGCCCCGTGGCGGCCTGCGCGCGACACGGCGGGGACCTGTGGGAGGTGGGGCCGCGAAGGCCCTGGGGCTAGCCCTGGGCTGCGGGCGGCTCCCAGCTGGGGCCGCTGTCCCACCCTCGTCCTCCCGGGAGACCTTCTGAAGAGTGGGAGACGGGACGGGCTGCCTTGTGGTCTGAGCTTTTCCGGTCTGGGTCGCCAGGAGGTTTATTGGAGGGAGAGAGGAATTGGGAGAAAACCATGCCTCACCCAAAATATATAAATTTAGTGTGTTTTTCGTTCACTTAACTGAAATGGCTCAGTGCGAGCTCAACAGTGATGAATGATGCAGATTCATTACAGAGCTGGACCCTGTTCCAAGGAGCTTGTCTGTAGGTAGCTTGTCAGAACCATCCCCTATGACAAAGACAAGAGAATTGATCATTCCTGACTCATATTCAAGTCACACTACACGCCATTAACTTGGTCCATTTTTGTCTGTTTTTCACAGTTACTTCTTCAGCACCTAGAAGAGTTCCCTGAAGATAGCATTAATAAAGTATTCCCTGAAGATAGCATTAATAAAGTATTATTGAGTGAAATGTGTGAATGGATGGAACCTCATTCAACCTTCTGAAGAAGCATGACTGATAACTTCTGGCTCCAACACAGCAGGAGGGGGAGATGGAACCCTGGAGGAGTCTCAGTCTTACCTGAGGTTTGGGACAAACTTACTTTGAACCTGATCTTTCTCATCTGCTTTGAAATAGGCCTGGTTTCCATAGGTAAAGAAAGCTGATGATCTCCTCCTTTTTCTTAATGTATTTGTTTCCCTTGTTCTTTCAGGGAGCATTAGGTAGAGATCCAAACTCATACCAGGAAAGGGTGAGTGCTTGATTTTCCTCTACAATTTCAGAACTTGTCTACCCACAGCCATAACAGCAATTTTTCTTGGCAGCATGTGAAACCTCTCTTGAGTGTGCTTTGACCCTCTTAGGCTTGTTCCCATCCCTGTCATTCTTCATCTAGAGCTGTTAGAACACATTTCCTTTCCCTGCCCATTGACAGCTCTGGATTTCTCTCCAGGCAAGTCACCAGTGAATTCTTGGTGAACCCCCAAAGTCGAGATATGTATACATGACTTTTCAACCTGATCATTTCTTATATGTTTCCAGTTTAAAGAGTTTCTTAGCTGTTCTTTTGAGTGAACTGTCAGAGATAAAGGGAAGGAAAGCCTTCTTCTGGGAGGCTTTTATAACATCACCATAAAGTTGAAATGAGATTTTAAGTTACATTTGTGGGCAGTCAGAGCAATCACGCATTAATTCTGCTGAAAGGAACAGAAAGCTGGCCCATAAAACATGTAAATGCTCCTGGAAGCCAACCGGTCTGCAATTGTTTCCAGGCTTTGACTAGTGGGAATTGTTGGCAGAGGGGCCTCATGAGAGCCAAAGCAGGCAGTGGGCGAGCTGCTTGGAGATCTTGTTTGCTTGTCTCCAAGTGGGCACACAGTCTTTGGAAAACTAATGAAAAGAGACGCTAAACCTCCCTCTATATGAGGAAGGCTCCCAGGCTGCAGTTCCATTCCTGTTCCTCTATTCAGCTCAATCAAAACCAGCCTCATGATCCACCTCACTACACCCTCTTTCTGCCTCATGAGAAAGAAGTCTGTTCTGCCGATGATAGCTTTCCCTGCTTTCTGAGAATCTAATCTGCTCTGATTTCCAGCAACATTTCTTTAATGAGTTGACTGCACTAGCTGTCTTTCATGTCATTAGCTTCAATTCATCTTTCAGCCCACCATAACGCCTTCTAACCCTGCCACTCCCTGAAACTGCGGCCTCTCCATGATCATATCCTCCTTCTCCTCTAGAGGAAACCACCACACTAAATTTTGTATTACGTTTTTTGGCTTTCCGCTTGGAGCAGGTGAAGATGCAACTTACTTCAGTCATCCTGAATCTAGGTTCATCTGACACCAGCTTCATCCACCATTCCACCCAAGTTTGACCAAGGTTGTATACCTAAGGTGCACTGATGGAGAAGTCAGTGCTATGTCTGACCTGGCCCCCAAGATCAAACCATTGGGTCTGTCTCCAAACACATTTTTCACTAGTAATTGAAAGGATCTGAGGATTACGGTGAAACTGACTATTCAGAACACACAGGGCCAGATTGCAGTAGTACCTTCTGCCTGTGCCCCAGTTATTAGAGCCCTCAAGGAACTGCCAACAGACAGAAAGAAGCAGAAAAACATTAAGCACAGTGGAAATACCGGTTCTTTTTTTTTCTTTAAAGATTTTATTTATTTATTTGACAGAGAGAAACACAGTGAGAGAGGGAACACAAGCAGGGAGAGTGAGAGAGGGAGAAGCAGGCTTCCCGCTGAGCAGGGAGCCCGATGTGGGACTCGATTCTGGGTCTCTGGGATCATGACCTGAGCCGAAGGCATTCGCTTAACCAACTGAGCCACCCAGGCGCCCCGGATACCAGTTCTAATGAGATTATCAACATTGACCAACATATGCAATGTTGATCCTTAGCCAGGGAACTCTCTGGAATCATTAAAGAGATCTTAGAGACTGCCTGGTCTATTGGCTGCAGTGTTGATGGCGGCCACCCTCATGACCTCATAGGTGACATCAGCAGTGGTGCAATGAATGCACTCCTGGTGAGGAACTACAAGGAAAACATTTTAAAGGAAATATTTCAGTGAAGGATCATTTGACAACCAAAAAAAAAAGTTGCCTGTGTGTATTAATAATTCTCTTATCACAAATGTATATCCCTAAACACAACACTGTACAGTTTTGTTTAGTTTTGAACTTTTTGTATTTGTATGGAATTATTCTGAGGGAGTCTAGGTGTCTCAGTCAGTTAACTGGCCAACTCTTGATTTCAGGTCAGGTCATGATCTCATGATCTCAGAGTTGTGAGATTGAGTCCCGTTGTAGGGCTCTGTGCTCAACAGGCTGTCTGCTGGAGAATCTTTCCCTCTGCCCTCCTCTCCCCCATCGCCCACACTTGCTCAGTGCATGTGTGGATGCTTGCACTTTCTCTCTCTCATTAAAATAAATAAACAAATCTCAGAAAAAAAAGAGGAATCATTCTGCACTCTTCCTATGCATCTTGCTTTTCTCACTCAGCATTCTCTTTCTGAAATTCACCTATTCAATTTCTCAGCTGTGTAGTGTTTCATTATAAGAAGATACTGCAATTTACTTATCTAGTCTACTTTTGGACATTGGATTGGCTCCAGTTTTTGCTGTTGCAAACACTGTTGCTATGTACACTCAAATATTTCTCCTGATGCATGTGAGTTTTCAGGATTATTATTTTTTTTAATATTTCTTTTTAAAAATTTATTTATTTGACACAGAGAGAGAGGGAGAGATCAGGAGCAGGCAGAGAGGTAGGCAGAGAGAGAGGAGGAAGCAGGCTCCCTGCCGAGCAGAGAACCCTGATGCAGGCTTCGACCCAGGACCCTGAGATTATGACCTGAGCCGAAGGCAGAGACTTTAACCCACTGAGCCACCCAGGCGCCTGAGTTTTCAGGATTATTATCTAGAAGTGAAATTGTTGGGCCTTAAGGTATGTACATGTTCAAATTTACTAGGTAAAGCCAGATTGCTTGCTTTTTTTTTTTAAAGATGTATTTATTAGAGAGCAAGAGAGTGTGTGAGCAGGGGAGGGGCAGAGAGAGAGGGAGAGGGGCAGAGAGAGTGGGAGAAAGAGGATTGCAAGCAGGCTCCATGCTCAGCACTGACCCTGGGTTCCATCTTATGACCCTGAGATCATGACAGGAGCAGAAATCAGGAGCCATCTGATTAACTGACTGAGCCACCCAGGTACCCCACCAAATTGTCTTCTAAACCACTTGTATCAATTTTGATTCCTTTTTTTTTTTTTTTTTTTTAAAGATTTTATTTATTTGACAGAGAGACACAGCCAGAGAAGAACACAAGCAGGGGGAGTGAGAGAGGGAGAAGCAGGCTTCCCGCCGAGCAGGGAGCCAGACGCAGGACTCGAGCCTGGGTCCCCGGGATCATGACCTGAGCCGAAGGCAGTCGCCCAACCAACTGAGCCACCCAGGCGCCCCCCAATTTTGATTCCTATTAGCAATGTGTTGAAGTTCCCCTTCCTCTACATCTTTGTTTTATGTGTGTGTGAATTTACTTCTTATTATGGTTGTGATTTGTATTTCCTTAATTACTGGTACAATTGAACATCTTTAATATTTAATACATTTTCTTGTTCTCTCTTTTGTTAATTGGTCATGTCTTTTGCTCTCTTTTATGTATTTTTTGAAAGATTTTATTTATTTATTTGAGACAGAGAGAGCACAAGCAAAGGAGAGGCAGAGAGAGTAGGACAAGCAGACTCTCTATTGAGTAGGGAGCTCGATGTGGGGCTCAATCCCAGGACCTAAAGATCACAATGGGAGCCAAGGGCAGACCTTAACCACCTAAGCAACTCTGGCGCCCCTGTTTCATGTATTTTGAAAAATCGTTCCTGACCCTGAAGTATACAAATATTCTTCTTTATTTTCTTCCAAAATTTTAAAGTTTTGGGGCATCTGAATGGCTCAGTCGATTGAGCATGCAACTTTTGATCTTAGGATTGTGAGTTCAAGCCCCACGTTGGGTGTGAGATTACTTTAAAAAATAAAATATTGGGGCACGTGGGTGGCTCAGTCATTAGGCGTGCCTGCGTTCAGCTCAGGTCATGAAGCCAGGGTCCTGGGATTGAGCCTCATGTTGGGATCCCTGCTCAGTGGGATGCTTGCTTCTCCCTCTCCCGCTCCCCCTGCTTCTGTTTCCTCTCTTGCTGTCTCTCTCTGTGTATCAAATCAATACATAAAATCTTTTTTAAAAATTAAAAAATTAAAAATTAAAAATTTTTTTAAAGTTTAAAATTTTTGGGGCCCCTGGGTGGCTCAGTTGGTTAAGCGACTGCCTTCAGCTCAGGTCATGATCCCGGAGACCCAGCATCGAGCCCCACATCGGGCTCCTGCTCAGTGGGAAGCCTGCTTCTCCCTCTCTCACTCCCCCTGCTTGTGTTCCCTCTCTCGCTGTGTTTCTCTCGGTCAAATAAATAAATAAATAATCTTTAAAAAAAAGTTTTAAAGTTTTGCCTTTCACATTTAGGTACATATTCCATCTGAAATTCATTTCTCCTTTCATTTGCAATGCCAAAGCTATTTATAATGAATTTTTATGTATGCCTGAGTCTGTTTTGGGTTCTCTCTTTTGTTCCATTAGCCTACTCCTCGTTTTTTCTATTTGCCTACTCCTGTGTTGGTACCATGTTGCCTGAAAACTGGTGGTTTTTTTATTAATTCTTGATTTCTGGTCATAGAAGGCCTACCCTGATCTACTTCTTTCTCATAAGAAATCTCAAGTATTCTCGGGCACCTGGGTGGCTCAGTCGGTTGGGTGTCTGCCTTTGGCTCAGGTCATGATTCCAGGGTCCTGGGATCGAGCCCCATATTGGACTCCCTGCTTGGCGGGAAGCCTGCTTCTCCCTCTCCCACTCCCCCTGCTTGTGTCCCCTCTCTAGCTGTATTTCTCTCTGTCAAATAAATAAAATCTTAAAAAAATTATTTTGAGATACTTATAGATTCACAAAAAGTTGCAAAAATAGTATAAAGAGGTCCAGTGTATCCTTCACCCAGTTTCTGCCAGTGGTTATATTTTCTGTACTATAGCACAACAGCAAAACCAGGAAATTGACAATGGTAAAATGTGTGTGTATTTTTAAAAAAATATTTATGTAGGGGCACCTGGGTGGCTCAGTGGGTTGAAGCCTCTGCCTTCAGCTCAGTTTATGATCTAAGGGTCCTGGGATCGAACCCCACATCGGCCTCTCTGCTTGGCGGGGAGCCTGCTTTCCCTTCTCTCTCTGCCTGCCTCGCTGCCTACCCGTGATCTATCTCTCTGTCAAATAAATAAATAAAAATCTTTAAAAAAATATTTTATGTATTTGTTTGACAGAGAGAGAAAGAGAGCACCAAGCAGGGGGAGTGGCAGGCAGAGGGAAAAAGAGAAGCAGGCCCCATGTGGAGTCGGCAGCCCTATGTGAGGCTCAATCCCAGGACTGTGGGATCATGACCTGAGTCAATGGCAGACCCTTAACCAACTGAGCCACACTGGTGCCCCAATGTGCATGTAATTTTATCACATGTATAGCTTCATTTAACCACTATCACAATCAAGATAAAGACTTATTCCATCACCACAAAGAATACTCATGCTCCACACCTTCCCCTTTCCCAGTCTAACCCTAACCCCTGGCACCCACTAATCTGTTTTCCATCTTTACAACTTTGTCATTCAAGAACGTTATAGACTGACATCATATGGAATATGACCTTTTGAGACCATCTTCTTCACTCAGTGTAAAGGCCCTAGAGATTCATCCAAGTTGCTGGAATGTTTCAATATTCATTCTCTTTATTGCTGAGTAGTAGCCGATGGTACTGTTGTACCACAGTTCATTTAACCATTCACCTGTTGAAAGGTATCTGGGTTACTTAGAGGTTTTGGTTATTATGAATAAAGCTGTCGTGAATAATCACATACAGATTTTATATAAACATGTTTTCATTTCTGAGATAAGTGTCCATAACGGCAATTGCTGGGGTGTATAGTAATTGCATGTTTATTCTTTTTAAATCATTTATTTATTTATTTTAGAGGAAGGGAGGAGAAGAAGGAGAGAATCTCAAGCAGACTCTGCTGAGCGTGGAGCACAACTCATGAGATCAAACCAACTGTTGTACAGAGTGTCTATGTCATTTTACATGCATACCACCAACGTACAAGACATCCAGTTTTTCCACATCCTTGCCACCATTTGCTGTTATTATTTTTTTATTTTAGCCATTTTAAAAAAGATGTATTTATTTATTTATTTATTTGAGAGAGAGGGTGAGAGGCAGGAGGAGGGGCAATCTCAAGCAGACTCCCTGTTGGGCGTGGAGCCCAATGCAGGTTTTGACCTCAGGACCCTGAGATCATGACCTGAACCAAAACCGAGTTGGTTGCTCAAATGGCTGAGCCACCCAGGTACCCCTGTTTTAGCCATTTTGATAGGTAGTAGTGTCTCATTGCTGCCTCAGTAATTTGCATTTCTTTAATGACTAGTGATATTGTCTATCTTTTCTTTTACATCCTAGAGGGTTTATTTTTTTATACTGATTATGTCACAAATTCATAAGAAAAGGATTCCAGCAACTCAGACCCCTCTCCAGTGGCTTTCACAAAGTATGCTTCTCTGGGTTGAGCAGCCTGGTGCTCCAGCTGAACCCAATTATCTTTCTCTTTGGCTTCTTTGTTTTCCTGATTGTTTCCCTTCAGTTCTTTTCAGAAAATTATCGGTGCTTTTAGAGTGCTCAATGCTTACACTAATTCTCCTGGCAAGAATGTTGCCTTTAACTTGTTTGTTTCAACAATACCAACATACTGGAAAATGGTGGCTCTGGCCGAAAGACTGAACATCTTTTCATGTGCTTATTTGACATCCCTGTATCTTCTTCAGTAAAATGCCTCTGCATGCTTTTGCCTGTATTCCAACTGGATTTTTTTTTTTTTTTTTTTGCTGTTGAGTTTTGAAAATTCTTTACATATTACAATATGAGTCCTATGTCAGATATATGGTTAACAAATATTTTCCTCCAGTCTATAGCCGGTCTTTTCATTCTCTTTTTTTCTTCCCCCAAGTAATCTTGATGCTAAATGTGGGATTGGAACACACCATCACAAGATCAAGAGTCATGTGCTCTACCAACTGAGCCAGCCAGTCACACCTTGTCTTTTTTTTTTTTCAAAGATTTTATTTATTTATTTGATAGAGAGAGATCACAAGTAGGCAGAGAGGCAGGCAGAGAGAGGAGGAAATAGGCTTTCTGCCGAGCACAGAGCCCGAAGAGGGCCTTGGTCCCAGGACCCTGAGATCATGACCTGAGCGGAAGGCAGAGGCTTTAACCCACTGAGCCACCCAGGAGCCCAGCACCTTGTCTTTTTATTCTCTTAACAGGGAGTTTACAAAGAAAAAGTTGTAATTTTGATGAAATCCAATTTATCGACTTTTTTCTTTTATGGATAGTCCTTGCTTTTGGTGTCACAGCCTCTTTGTTTGTTTTCCCTGTCTTGTCATGCAGTCAAGGGCATACAGTACACTGTGGAACAGCAAAGGGGGCAGGGGGTATCCTTCTTTGTTTCCAATTTTAAGTCATGGACTATCTAATCTGTCTCCATCACTAACACTTAGCTCTGAAGATAAAGGGACCATATTTTTTAGTTAGAATGTGTTTGGCTTCAAGAGAGAGCCTGACTAGAGTGGTTTAAATCATAAAATACATAATAACTTACATAATAAAAATAATTGGGTTCAGGCTCTTTCTGTAATTCTATTGTACCACCCTGGGTATGAGGTCTTATCTTTAGCTTGACACTTAAGTAGGAACAAGGGGCAGGCCTTCTCCCTGTAGTTATTTTAATTTGGGAACAAATTCTTCTCAGAATGACCCTTAAATATATTTCTTCTTGTGTATCATTGGTCATAGCTGGGTCACAGGGTGGGAAGGGATGTAGTTACTATACATCATGAATCACGATTCAACCTCTAGGTCTGAGGTTCTTTCCCTAAGTATGCTGACACCCAAGAACACTTAGATGTACCAAACTAAGGGAGGAGGGAGAAGGTGTTGGTTTTGCCACCTATAACGTCTGCCTGACGTTTCTCTGAACTTACATTCCTTATGCCAGACCGTGTGAGGCACGTGGTAGACACACTCAGAGGCATCTGTTCAGCTTGTCCCCGTTTGTTAAGAGCTGCTTCCCTGCTCATGAAGGTAGACCTTTGCAGCCACCAACTGCCCCCAGCTGTAGTGGACTGAACCATTAATTCAGCATATTTATTGGGACTTGGCCACCATCAAGCTACAATGTTGCACATAGAATACAGTGCAAATGGTGTGCTGTAGCGTGTGCTTCACGCAGTTCTGACCGCTGTGCTAGGCGCCGAGAACAAAATAGAGAGCAAATAAGAGGGTCCAAGAGTCTAGTGATGAATACAGTCCTTGATCAAATATTAAATTATAGCTGAAACAAATGCTCGGAAGGTGCAGCAGTATATGGTGCTGTGTGAAGTATGATTGGAGGATTAGGCCAGGAGTGGGCCACTGGCCCAAACTCAATCAGATTTTCTTGCCTGAGAATCAAAGGTAATAATAACTAACGCTTACATAGTGTTTGTCTTTTAAATATAAATATGTACTATGTAATATATATTAATTTTTTATAAGATTTTATTTATTTATTTATTTATGAGAGAGAGCAGGAGCAGGGGGGAGAGGGAGAAGAAGGCTCCCTGCTAGGCCAGGAACTGAACATGGAGCTCCATCCCAGGACCCTGGAGTCATGACTTGAGCCAAAGGCAGATGTTTAACCAACTGAGCCGTCCAAGCACCCTACTAAATAGATATATATACACAGACACACAGTTTAGTAGATTTAATTTCCAGAACTCTATTGAGGCATATAACATTATCACCATTTAGAGATGAGGAAATCGAGGCACAGAGAGGTTAAGTAATTTAGTCCAGGTCACATAGCTAGTTAGTGGTGGAACTAGGATTTGAACCCTGATAGCCTGGTTCTAGAACCTGGTCCCACTATCACTGGGATAGAAGGGTGGGCTGGTCATCTTCTGTCACCTGGTGTGAAAAGCACAGAGAGCCAGTTTTCATGCAGAGATTGAAGAATGAAGCGAGAAGTACAGAAAAAAGCAAAAATGTGTTTCCTTTCTAATGAAGTCTCAGTTATCCCCTATAATATCCTGAGACAGCTTCACAAGGATCCTCTGAATATGATGTAACTTCTGCATGTTATCACCAAGTATATGATCAAGTTTTATCTCTCCATTCCTCCGTCCTCCCTCCATTCATAAAGGGTATATATTGTGTCAGTTAGGACACATTCTACTGCAAAGTTTAGAACACCCATCTTCAGTGTTGTTGTTGTTTTTCTTTTTTTTTTTTACGTACACTCTAGCCCAGTGTGTGGTTTGAACTCACTACCCCAAGATCAAGAGTTGCATGTTCTACCAACCAAGCCAGGCAACCATCCTCATTCACAGTCAGTAAGATAAACAGAACTTCCTAACTGGTTTGCTGCTACCACTTGTGTGCAAATAAATGGATTATAGATATGGTTAAGTTATTGTTTCCTTAATCTTTTGAGACAGCTGGGCAGAACCTGAGGTGACCCATGTCTCCAGGCCAGTCACCTCTAACTTCAAGTAGCCTGTCCATTTAGGTCAATGGGTCATACAAATAGTATCACTTTCTATTTGCAACATGACTAAACAGGGTGGGGAAACAGTGTTTCAAGAATCAAGAATAGAGGGCGCCTGGGTGGCTCAGTGGGTTAAAGCCTCTGCCTTTGGCTCAGGTCATGATCTCAGAGTCCTGGGATCGAGACCCACATCAGGCTCTTTGCTCGGCAGGGAGCCTGCTTCCTCCTCTCTCTCTGCCTGCCCCTCTGCCTACTTGTGTTCTCTTTCTCTGTCAAATAAATAAATAAACTAATCTTTAAAAAGAAAAGAATCAAGAATAGACTTCTAGGGTGCTGGGTGGCTCTATTGGTTATGTTTCTGACTGTTGATCTCAGCTCAGGTCTTGATCTCAGTGTCATGAATTTGAGCCCTGTGTTGGACTCCAAGCTGAGTGTGGAGCCTACTTTAAAAAAAAAAAAAAAAAAAAAAGTATCTCATGAAATAAATAAGTTTGGGAATAGGCTTTTCCAGGTCTGAGTACAGGAGTTTAGCAAAGTCATCTAGGCTCTTCCTCTTTTCTTATTCTGCCATTTCTGTGACAGGGTTTTGGTCTTAGGCTTGGTACCTCATTGCTGCAAGATGGCTTCCCTACCTCCAGGTACCGTGTTCTTATACAACTGTGTTCAAAGCAGAAAAGGGTGGTGTCAAGGGGCTCTTTTGATTCATTGGACTCTCTTATCAGAAAGCAAACTCTTTCCTAGAGGTTCTCCAGCAAGATTCCCCTCCTTACTTCTCACTGACCAAATATTAAGGAGTCTCAGAGTTTGAGTATTTGACTTTTCCCATCTCTAGCTTGGGAAGTGGGCATAGGAAAACAGAGTAGTGGGTTTGGAGACAGCTTGTAAGTAGGTGACCAACAGTTTCTGTCACTTTTATAAATAACAGAGTGAAATGTATAAGTGACAGTTCTTAGATCTCATTTTAGTAGATATTTATTTATTTATTTATTTAGTAAACTCTACCCCTGAAGTGGGGCTTGAACTCTACCCCAGATCGAGAACTGTATCCGATAGGGGCACCTGGGTGGCTCAGTCGTTAAACGTCTGCCTTTGGCTCAGGTCATGATTCAAGAGTCCTGAGATGGAGCCCCACATTGGGCTTCCTTCCTGGAGGGGGTTCTGCTTCTCCCTCTCCCACTTGCCCTGCTTGTGTTCCCTCTCTCACGGTCTCCCTCTCTCTGCCAAATAAATAAATAAAGTCTTTAAAAAAAAATAGAATTGGATGCTGTATAGACTAAGCCAGCCAAGTGCTCCTCTAGCAGATTTTTAGTAAAGTCATTTGTCTTGGAGAATCTGCTTTCTTGTATCATTGAACGTATACATTGGTGTAACCTCCTGGCCAAAGCAGGAGCTGCCAAGGCCAAACCAATCTACAGATATGGGAACTGTTAATACTTCTGTTGGGTTGACTCTATTGTTAAGGGCTTTCTGTCCTCACATTATGGCACCATTTAGGTCAAAAGCTTGTCCTTAGAAGTCCGTATGAATAAAACGTGGATTTTTTAAAACATTTTATTTATTTGATTTATTTATTTGACAGAGAGAAACACAGCTAGAGAGGGGCTTGATCCTGGGATCCAGGATCATGACTTGAGCTGAAGGCAGATGCTTAATGACTGAGCCACCCAGGCGCCCCGATTTTTTTTTAAATAGAAGTCCACATGTAGGGGCACCTGGGTGGCTCAGTTGGTTGAGCAACTGCCTTCTGCTCAGGTCATGATCCCCGAGACCTGGGATCGAGCCCCACATTGGGCTCCCTGCTCAGTGGGAGGCCTGCTTCTCCCTCTCTTACTCCCCCTGCTTGTGTTCCCTCTCTCGCTGTGTTTCTCTCTGTCAAATAAATAAAATCTTTAAAAAAACAAACAAACAAGTCCACATGTAGTAATTCCATCTCACTGGTCTGGAACTTTTCTTGGATGATTCAGTTTGTTTATGGCTCTAAGTTGGAAAATATCATAATGCAATCCAAAGACAACATGATAGATATCTAGCCAAAATTACAGGATTAAAAGAAATTGCCTTAGGGAAATACACAATAATTAGAATATTAGAAATCAAATAACTTGATCCACATCCTGCCTCCCCAATTCCTGTTCCTATCTGAGTCTTACTTATTCTAATAAATGTCATTACCATGCATCTAGTTGCTCAAACCAAATACCTGGGAGGAATCCTTTCCCTGACCACCCATGTTAAAGAAGCTACCAACAAATCTTCTCTATTCTATCTCTGACATTCATATAAAATCCGCCCAGTCTTCCCACTTTCCACTGTTATTTCTTTTTTTTAATATTTCTTTTTATTTTAAGATTTTGCTTATTTATTTGACAGAGAGAGAGATCACAAGTAGGCAGAGAAGCAGGCAGAGAGAGGGGAGGAAGCAGGTTCCCTGCTGAGCAGAGAGCCCCATTTGGGCCTCGATCCCAGGACCCTGAGATAATGACCTGAGCCGAAGGCAGAGGCTTAACCCACTGAGCCACCCAGGCGCCCTCCACTGTTATTTCTTCTTCTACCCTTAAATCTGCAATCCATTCCTCCCACATCAGCCAGAATACAGGCATCAGTTATCTCCTGCAGTGTAACAAACCATCCCAAATCCTAATGTCTTTAAAGAACAGCTATTTTAGGCACCTGGGTGGCTCAGAGGGTAATGCCTCCACCTTCTGTTCAGGTCACCATCTCAGGGTCCTGGGATCAAGGCCCCCATCGGGCTCTCTGCTCAGCAGGGAACCTGCTTCCTCCTCTCTCTCTGCCTGCCTCTCTGCCTACTTGTGATCTCTTTCTCTGTCAAATAAATAAATAAAATCTTAAAAAAAAAAAAAACATTAAAAAAAAAAAACCCAGCTATTTTAGGTGTCCTAGTTGGCTTAGTCAGTAGAGTATGTGACTCTTGATCTAGGGGTTGTGAGTTCAAGTCCCACGTTGGATGTAGAGCTTACCAAAACAACAACAACAGCAAGCCATTTTATTTGCTCATGATTCTGTGGGTTGGCTGAGCAGGATTCGGCTGGAATAACAAGTCTATGTTTCATGTGGTGTGAATTAGACTTGCCCATGTGGCTGCAATGTGGGCTGGAAAATCCAAGATGGTCACTCACACGTCTAGCCCCTCAGCTGGGATGGCTAGAAAATTGAGACCTCTCTACTCTTGTGCTATGGCATCCTTCATGGCCTCCCTGTCCATGGGGCTTCTTCAGCAAGCTAGTCAGACCTCTTTTCATGGTGGTCTGGGCTCTAAGAAAGTGAAAAAGGAAGTAGCAAAGCATTTTATGGTCCAATGTCAGAAATTGCAGTGTCAGTGAAACTTCTACCACATTCTATAGGTTAAAGCAAGTCACAGGGCCTGCCCACCTTAAAAAGAGGGAAAATGGGTGGGAGGAGTGGCAAAGTCACATTTGCAAAAGGGAATGTGGGATGGTGTGGATGGTTGTGGCCATCTTTGGAAACAATCTACCAGGAAGGGCTTTTAGAAAAGTAAACTGCACATCTCATAGCCCTTCTTAAAATTCTTCAATGCTTCCAGAGGCACTTAGAATGAAATCCCAAAACTCTTTATCCTGAAAAGACCACTTGTCCCTCATGCCTACCACTGTCTCCTTCCCCCATCACACAGACATTTTGTTCCTCTAATTCCCTTTCCTTTTTCTTTGTTTTTTTCCAACTATTGAGAAACTTTCCAGGGCAACACTCTCCACCCCAGCTTTAACTTTGCTATCTCCTTGTGGTCAACTGAAATGTCATCTTTTGGGATGCCTGGGTGGCTCAGTCAGTTAAATACCTGCCCTTGGCTCAGGTCATGATCCCAGGGTCCTGAGACTGAGTCTGGCATCAGGCATCCCTGCGTAGCAGGAAGCCCACTTCTCCCTCTGCCACTCTCTCTGCCTGCTGTTCCCCTTGCTTGTGCTCTTTCTCTGACAAATAAATAAATAAAATCTTTAAAAAATTAAATGTCATCTTTTTCATTATTTATTTGAAAAAATTTTTTACAATTTTTAAAAGTAATCTCTATAGCCAATGTGGGGCTTAAACCCACAACTCCAAGACCAAAAGTCACATGCTCTCCCAATTGAGCCAGCCAAATGCCCCTATTTTTTTTTTTTTAAATAATCTCTATGCCCAGTGTGGGGCTTGAACTCATGACTTTGAGAATAAGAGTCACATGCTTTACCAACTAAGGCAGCCAGGTGCCCCAAATATCATCTTTTTTTTTTTTTAAGATTTTATTTATTCATTTGACAGAGGGAAACACAGTGAGAGGGAACACAAACAGAGGGAGAGAGGGAGAAGCAGGCTTCCCGCCGAGCAGGGAGCCCGATGTGGGGCTCGATCCCCGGTCTCCAGGATCATGATCTGAGCCCAAGGCAGTCACTTAACCAACTGAGCCACCCAGGTGCATCTAGAGATTACTTTAAGATCTAAAATCTAACTGAGTTCCAAAATAATTCCATGGTCCGCTCCAGATCTACTCCGTGTGGTACCTTGGGCAAATGGTTTAATCTCAGTGCTCTTACCTGTAAAGTAAAGACAATCATATTACTTAATGGGATTATTTTGAGGTTCACATTATTTTGGAACAGTGCCTCATTTATGGAAAATCTCACTAAATATTAGTTGGTTAAATTTTAGTAAGCAATAGACAAAGCTCATCTTTCCTGATGCTACAAAATACCTCTCAGAAAGAATTTCTGTCAACTATACTCAAATAAAAATAGTCAATACATTTTTAAAAATTCTTTTTAAAGATTTGTCTTTAAATGTAAACATTTGACAGAGAGAGAAAGAGAGAGAGAAAGCAAAAGCAAGGGGAGCAGAAGATGGAGAAGCAGACTCCCCTCTGAGCAGGAAGCACAATGTGGGGCTTGGTCCCAGGACCCTCGAATCATGATCTGAGCCAAAGGTAGATGCTTAACCAACTGAGTCACCCGGATGCCCCCAATAAGATTTTTTTTAAGGAGGAAAAAGAGTTAAGGGTTTTTTTAGAAGGAAGGGTTAATAAAAGTAAAAGAAGCATTTATTTATTTTTTTTTTATTTATTTATTTTTTAAGATTTTATTTATTTATTTGACAGACAGAGACACAGGGAGCGAAGGAATGGAAGCAGGGGGTAGTGGGAGAAGGAGAAGCAGGCTTCCCGCTGAGCAGGAAGCCCAATACAGGGCTCCATCCAAGGACCCTGGGATCATGATCTGAGCTAAAGGCAGACACTTAACAACTGAGCCACCCAGGTGCCCCAGAAGAAGCATTTAATAGTTATTATACTGTAATTCTTTCAAATCTTTAGGCAGTTCTGAAGGGATGAAGGCCTAAGAGTGATATTTCTCGTATGTCAGCTCATTCCTGTTTACACTCTAGTAGCTCACAATTCATACTTATCTCACTGTGGCATTTCCCAGGGTTTAGAGTCAGTAGAACACTTGACTTCTGTCTCTTCCTGAAGTTTCTCTCAAAAATATGTCAAGTCTGTGCTGAGACCTGGCCATCGTTTTCTTTTCTTTCATTCATTCCATAGACATTTATTAAGCACCTATCATGTATACGGCAACCCACAGAGTTTATACCCAAGAGCAAAAAGTGTGGGTTGCTCAGGGTCAAGTCAAACCAACCTTCCTTCCTCCCTCCCTTTCTCTCTCCCTTCCTTCCTTCCTTCCTTCCAAGATTTATTTCTTTGAGAGAGAGAGAGAGAGAGAGCGCTTGCACACGTGAGCAGGGGGAGGAGCAGAGGGAGAGGGAGAGAATCTTCAAGCCCACTCTCTGCTGAGAGCGAAGCCTGATGCACGGCTCTATCCAGGACCCTGAGATCATGACTGAAGTGGAAATCAAGAGCTGGCCGTTCGACCAACTGAGGCATCCAGGCACCCCTCACATTCTTTCTTAAAATTATTATTTTTTATTTTTATTTTTTAAAATAGGTTCTATTTTGGGGCACCTGGGTGGCTCAGTCATTAAGCAACTGCTATTGTCTGGGGTCCTGATCCCAGGGTCCTGGGATTGAGCCCGGCGTGGGACTCTTTTTTTTTTTTTTTTTTTCCCCGGCGTGGGACTCTTTACTCAGCGGGAAACCTGCTTCTCCCTCTCTCACTCCCCCTTCTTGTGTTCCCTCTCTGTGTTGTTTCTCTATGTTAAATAAGTAAATAAAATATTTTTTTTTAAAAAAAGAAGTTCGGCTGGGGCCTGGATGGCTCGGTTGAGCAACTGCTTTCGGCTCAGGTCATGATTCCGGAAACCCAGGATCGAGTCCTACATTGGGCTCCCTGCTCGGCGGGAAGCCTGTTTCTCCCTCTCTCACTCCCTCTGCTTGTGTTCCCTCTCTCGCTGTGTTTCTCTGTCAAATAAATAAATAAAATCTTTAGAAGAAGAAGAAGAAGAAGAAGAAGAAGAAGAAGAAGAAGAAGAGGAGGAGGAAGAAGAGAGAAGGAGGGAGAAGGAGGGAGAAGGAAGAAGGAAGAAGAAGAAGGAGAAGGAGAAGGAGAGAGAAGGGAGAAGGGAGAAGGGAGAAGGAGGAGAAGGAGGAGGAGGAGGAGAAGGAGAAGGAGAAGGAGAAGGAGGAGAAGGAGAAGGAGAAGGAGAAGGAGAAGGAGAAGGAGAAGGAGAAGGAGAAGAAGTTGTTCTATGCCCAACAGGGGGTTGAACTCACTCAGGACCCTGAGATCAAGAGTCCCATGTTTCATCAACTGAGTCAGAGGCACCCCAAAGTCGTTCCATTTTTATTTAAATTCTGAAAGAATCTATATACATGACTTTTTATTTTTTATTTTATTTTTTAAAAAGATTTTCTTTATTTGACAGAGAGAAACACAGCCAGAGAGGGAACACAAGCAGAGGGAGAAGCAGGCTTCCCGCTGAGCAGGGAGCCCGATGTGGACTTGATCCCTGAGCTGAAGTCAGTTGCTTAACCAACTGAGCCACCCAGGCGCCCCTATACATGGCTTTTTAAATTAAAAAAAAAAATTCTCTTTCAGTTTTTTTCAATATATCCCTTATTTGAAAGCTGACAGTACTGAAATAACAGCAAAAGACAAGCAATAAGGTTTTCTCTTGTTCTGTTTGTTCAAATTTTATCAATACTGTATATTTGTAAATGACAATGAATTTGAATCTCTTAAACCTGTATATGGCTCTCATCTACCTTGGGATGAAGCAGAATTGAGGATTTGGCTTTTATTGTTTTTGTTTTTTTTTTATGGATTTGTTCCTTTTTTTTCCCCCAAGAATGGTCCAATTCTCAAATATTTTAGGATGTGCTCCAATTTATTGCAGATGTTCCCTCTAGTAGCTGTCTTTTGGGGGGGACGGCAGATCATCAAATATCTCCATCCTTTCTGGGTCTCAGGCACAGCAGAATTTTTGGCTTAGGAATTGTCCTATTGTGAACCCTTGGTGTCTGAGGCAGACACACTCAACAACAAGCCCAGGAATGCTCTGACTAGCTAGCCTGACTTTACACTGGCTTCTAAGGCCCCTCGAGCAACCCTCTGCAGTTTGAGTCAGTGTCCTTGAGCTCAGTGTCCTTCTCAAACTGGTGGGTTTGTTCTGGGATAGTTGGAAGTCTAAATCCACTCTGGGAGAGTTCCTTCCCCCTGGGAACTTCCTTTTATAAAATGGATGAAAAGACACTAGGAAAATTATTCCCAGAGTAACTTCCTTTGATAAGAACAAGTGGAGCCTTCTTGTGTTGGCTATGCTGTTTGCCCCCTTACTCCAGCCCCAGCCTGGTACCTGCTATCTGCCCCATCCAATCTCTGTGTCCTGGGCCAGGTTCTAGACTCCCTTGCTCTCTGGTTTCCAGCTGGGTTTACCCACTGGGAGGCACTTCCAGGAGAATGGAGGGTGGTTGGAGAGAGAGGTTAGGGTGTTTCTACTGCTATCTCCTTGATAGTAACTGCTTCCTTATTAGATCTAGCTCCTGTTTTGTGGCCCCTGCCCAGTACTCTAGCTCCCTTCCTTTAGTCCTACTACTTTAGGAGTGATAATATCTTCCACTGTTGCTAATCCCCGTGTTGGTTCCCTGAACCCTGCCCATGCTCCTGTAAATCGTTCTTTAACTTAAAGCTTTCCGTAAGTTAAAATCATTGCCCGTGCTATCTATTTTCCTCCTGGAAATGACCCTGATGGATGCAATCATATCAAGTTAGGCTTCCTCCACTTGGAAAATCTGAAGACCTTTCCAGTTAGAAGCAGCCACCTCCTAGGTGTCTGCATCCACCTTCAACACCACCACCAACTACTACAAAATCCA
>PITA01004252.1:56567-93285 GCA_004023965.1 Spilogale gracilis
CTGTTGGCACTTGTAGGATCTGAATCACCATGCTGGCCACCTGGTTTATTTCCTATTGTGCTTGACAGAAGGAAGTTCATCCACGTGGTTTTTGCAGTATCAGAAAGGGTGGGTATAGTATGTCCTATGGTAAAAAGCTTGTGGAGAAATGCAGGCTTTAGTTTCACCCCCACATTGTTGCTATTCCTATGTGAGAGTTGCCCCCCCCCCCCAACCAAGCCTTGAGACATTTTATTTTGATATAGGGGATTATGGCCTATGAAACAATGAGACAGGAGTAGGTGGTCATGAATAGCCTCTGAGTATGTTGTACACCTGCGACCTTTTCCAAAATGCTACAGAGGAGTTATTATTCAGCCTAGGCAGCCAGGAGGCAGTTTGGTTTTTAAGAAACATTTACATCTGGATAGGCCTGGTTCTTTAATATTCTTGGTGGGAAACACTTTGAGCCATAAATGCACACTGAAAGGCAATTGCTATGGAGACTGAGCTTCTGCAGTGCATTTCTCCGAGTTTTCTCCTCGGGGAGGTTCAGTATCCATGGGGTGTCCTAGGCACAAGGCTCTGGGTGGGGGCCTGGGCGCAGCAGTGCTGGGGCGGGGTGGGGGTAGGCTACCCACTTGGAACCCTCCCCAGGACTGAAAGCTGGAGAAGGCCACCCGAGGTAGGGTGTGTGTGTTGTAGGTGGGTGGGAGATACGTCTTCAGGTTGTGCAGGCCCCCCGCCGGCCGGCCTGCGCGGGTACCACGTGCAGGAGGTGCGCGTGGGGTCCCCTGGCGCGCAGCCGCGGTGGGTGACTGCGCAGCGTCCCAGGGCCCGCGCGGTACCGGGCGTGTGCCACTGTGAGCCTCTGGTTAGGTGAAGGGCTCCGCGCCGCCCTCCCCCCGTGCCCCTCCCCCCGTGTGTGTGCGCGCGGCCTCGGGCCAGCGCCCCGCCGAGCGGTGCTGGAGCCCGGGAAAGCAAGCGCGCGCCCGTGCGAGTGTGTGTGTGTGTGTGTGTGTGTGTGTGTGTGTGTGTGTGTGTGTGTGACAGTGTGTGTCAGGTGACTTGGGTCACGCAGTCTCTCTCTCCCTCCTCGGGGAGGAACTGCCGCGCTCCGGCTGACTCCTCCGCCGGGAGGCGGGCGGGGCGGGGAAGGGGGCTCCGGGCGCGGTGGGAACCGCGAGACCTAGACCTGGACGCCGACCGCCGCGGGGGGCGCCCGGCCCTGCCTCCGCGGGCTCCCGCGAACCTCCAGACAAAACCCCAATTCAAAAATAGGTTGCGAGCGGCAGGGGAGGAGGTTTGGCCCCCACCAGGGACCCCCTGCCGCCCCCGGGACGGCCGGCCGTGGGAGCTATGAGCCAGGTGCTGGGGAAGCCGCAGCCGGAGGACGAGGACGACGACGAGGAGGATGAACTGGTGGGGCTAGCGGACTACGGGGACGGGCCCGACTCCTCGGACGCCGACCGGGACAGCGGCGCGGAGGAGGGAGGTGAGCGCGGGGTCCCCCACCCGGCCCCATGCCCCGCGCGTCCTCAGCCCGCACCCAGTCCCTTCCCTGTGTGTCTTCCCGCCCCCCGCCCGACCAGTCGCGCGGGCCACCGACTTGGAGGGGATCCAGGAGAGTGGAGTTGAGGGGTGGGGGTGGGGAAGGGCGCCCGAGGAGCGACCACAGGCTGCAAAATGGGAGATCCCGGGTGCAGGCGGCGGAGGGGGCTCCCGGATTCGTGGAGAGAGCCGAGAGGAAGCACAAGGGCGGGAGGAACGTACCCTCTCTGGCCCCTTCCAGACTAGTACCTCCCACCCCTCACCCGGAGCTCTCCACAGGGTCTGGGGGTTGGGAATGGGAGGAGACCGGCCGGCGCGCCCGGGGACCTCTCCCTGAATGCTGCTGTCGAAGCCTGGTCAGATGTCGTGGCTAAAAAAGGCAGCCGGCGGCAGCGTGACTGGCAGGGTCGCCGGCAGCTGCGGGTGTCAGTCTTACCCCGTGTCGCCGCGGGAGGGGTCTTTGGGCTGCCCGAGTGTGCGGCGTCGCGGCCCCCCGTGGAGCCGCTGGGAGATCGCGCAAGTGATGTGGGAGTCACCGAGTGGCCGCGGGTTTCCTGGGATCCAGGCAAATACAGTTGTTAGGACACCTTATCTCTGCTCAGTGTCACCACCTGGGCATGGCAGTGCCTGCCCTGGAGTGAGCGCCGGGCGGGGGAATACATTGCCACTCAGAAGCAAACTCTTGTTTCCTGTTTAAGAAGTGGGATTTAGCAATTGTTCAGCCTGTGGGGGGTTCCTGCATTTAACTCTTAAAGCCTAAGGAAGTTGAGAGTTTTTAGGATTCCGGAAAGGCTCATTTCTTTTTGTTTGCCTCCAAAGCATAGGGGGAAAATCCTCTATTTTAAGGTCATTTGAAAAGGTCAATAGAATAAGGCTGTTAAACATAGCTAGATGAATTTGCGGGCTTCCTAGAGAAGGAACTAACAAAATTTCACTTAGAAGAAATTCCGGGGGTGGTGGTTGTGGGGAACTACCTTTGTGACTGTTGATTTGGAAGGATTTTTATTGAAAATTTATTGAACTTTAAATTCCCATTCAAAGCCTTTCTGCAGAGGAAATTTCCATTGTATTATGTATGGTAGGTGCTACTTTGAATTAATCAGAAAGGGAAGAAAGTTTCTTTCTTTCTTTTTTGGGAGTGGGGGTGGGGGAAGAAAGTTAACTAAACCTTGAGCCTGATAGATGAGAAAGAAGCTTCCTAAGTCACACTTTTTCATAGCATCCTTTCTCCAGAGAGGATTTGTGCTAATTCCCCATTTGCTTAAATTGGTGTGTGCACCTGTGTGCTACTCTCTTCTGCAGTCCCCATAATTGGTCCCATAGTTGAGCACGTGGCCACGTTTTTGTAGATAACAGGCTTTCAACCCTTTTGTTGGAGTCTCTAGGGCTACCTTTGGTAATTAAATTGTTCAGTCTCTTTGTTATTATTCAAATTGCTTTCCTTAGCTTCTTCTAGATTCTTAGAAGACTCCAGGGATTCAGAATGGGGATGTATTTGGAAGATATTTGAAATAGTAGACACACAATAGGGCTCATGTGTGATATTCTTTTTAAAAAAGAAAAGAAAGAAAAATGACTGTATTTGGGGGAAAAACCCCTGTAATTCAGTATTGTTCTGGGGACCTGGGATGTTCCATGGAAAGTAAAGGACCTATTTATTTATTCTGCAGTTCTTTATGGGGGCACTTTTAAAATTTGGTTTGAGGACTTGAAATGAAAGTAAAGCTTTGCCTGGAGGGGTGGGATTTCCTGAACAAAGAACTTCCCCAGAGCCTGGTCTTGAATGCTCCCCACTGCTCCTAACCTAAAGGCAAACTCTTCTGTAAGGATGCTTTTCATTACTTCGGTAATAAAATCATCCCTCGTGAGTTCTTGGGATCAACCTGGAATCTTGCTATAAAAGCGTTGAGTATATTTATGTGGTAAGAGGAGTGACATGATTATTTGCTCCTCCAGACATTACTAAAGGTGGGTCTTTCCTGCCTGGGCCTGCTGTAGGTACCTGGTCTGTTATCAGAAGACTTCCAACGTTACCTCAGTTTCCTGTTCTTTCCACGAATCCCTGGCGTTGATTTTGGGGCTTAGGCCCGAATGCACAATCTCTTAACGGAACATTCACTTTCTAGAGTGGCAGATAGTTTCCCCAGTCAGCAGTTCTAGCAACAACTGTCCCTGACAGTGTCATGCCAACTGATAGGATCCTGGGGAGTTGGGACGAGGGTGGAGGCCAAGAGTTGTGACTTTAATTCCTGGGACCTCAAGTGCCACTAAAGGGTCATCTCAGTTTCCAATAGGCCCTGGACATATGTTGCTTTGGAATCCTATGTTTATTTTGGTAAAATTTACATTTTCCTACTCTCAAATGTAAGAAAAGGAATGTGGAGATAAAGGGACTCTCTTACTCTGAGGAAAGGTGGATTCCCTACATTTTGAACCATGGACAAAGCATTTCTCTAATGAACTCCCCTCTTTACCTTCCTAATGGATTTGATTTAATGCCTTTGTTTAGTGGAGACCTGGGGCTTTTTCCATGAGGTTCAGAAATCTACCCCAGCAGGGGGAGTGTAGGACTGACTAGCATCCCCTGGTAAGTTGCAAAGCAGTTTATCAGGAAGGGTGCAAAAGAAGGTAGACTGAAAGTGGATAGTGTGAATTTCATTTCCCTTAGTCTTAGAAGGAACCTCTGATCTTATTTTTAAACTGAGGACCTTGTAAGTTTTACCACAATGTGCAAAATTTAAAAACTTAGTGCAGCTAAGGTGAAACTTAAATTGCACTTCTCTGGCTTGCATTCCAAATTTTATTCATGAATAGCTGGAGTGTTCTCCAGCCCTTTAGTTCTGTTAAGGACAGATTTGGGCACCTCTCAACCTCCCCTTTGAAGGTAGTTAATCAGAGATAGGGTGAGTCTCACCTTCAACCTCCTCACCCCTGATAAAACTCCAGAGATTGGAGGGGCGCCTGGGTGGCTCAATTGGTTAAGCGACTGCCTTCAGTTCAGGTCATGATCCTGGAGACCCAGGATCGAGCCCTAAGGGCTCCCTGCTGGGTGGGAAGCCTGCTTCTCCCTCTCTCACTCCCCCTGCTTGTGTTCCCTCTCTGGCTGTGTTTCTCTCTATCAAGTAAATAAAATCTTTAAAAAACAAAACAAACAAACAAACAAACAAAAAAACAACTCCAGAGAGTGGAGGCAATAAATAAGCCATTAAAAACAACTGTAGCGGGGCGCCTTGGTGGCTCAGAGGGTTAAGCCTCTGCCTTCAGCTCAGGTCATGATCTCAGGGTCCTGGATCCAGTCCCATGTCAGAATCTCTGCTCAGCAGGGAGCCTGCTTCCCCCTCTTTCTCTGTCTGTCTCTCTGCCTATTTGTGATCTCTCTGTCAAATAAACAAATAAAACCTTTAAAAAAAAACAACTGTAGCAAATACAATGATTATTTTTAGACACGTGGAGTTTAAATCTTTAGTAAATTACTGTGCTTTAAAAATTGCAATAACAAGGAAAGCGGTTAAAAGATCATACGGGGCACCTGGGGTATTCAGTTGGTTAAATGTCTGCCTTTGGCTCAGGTCATGATCTTGGGGTCCTGGGATAGAGTCCTGTGGGCCCCCAGCTCAGCAGGAAGTCTGCTTCTCTGTCTGCCCCTACCCCACTCACGCACCCTCTCTCTCTCTCTCAAATAAATAAAATCTTTTAAATAAAAAAAGTAAAAGATTGTATTCGATCAGAAAGTGAAATTGTTTTTACCCAAAGTCCTTCCCAATTTTTAGGGGATACTTGGCTAAGACAGCTGCTCATGCACAGTCCAGCCAGGGTGCGGTCTTGTTTCCACAGCAGCCCGTGAACTGTCTTAGGGTCTGAGAAAGAGACAGTTTAGGTGGTTATTGTTGACACGAAAAATTGACGGTCAGCAGGTGATCCTTCTCTGATGCGTATAAAAGCAGTGAAACCACTGGTTTGCATCTATTAATCAGATTATTAATCATAATCTGTTTTTTTTCTTCAAGTACTTTAAAAAATTATTATTGTTAAAGATTTTATTTATTTATTTGACAGAAACACAGCTAGAGAGGGAGCACAAGCAGGGGGAGTGGGAGAGGGAGAAGCAGGCTTCCCGCCAGGCAGGGAGGCCGATGCGGGCCGCCATCCCAGGACTCCCAGATTGTTACTTGAGCCGAAGGCAGACTCTTAACAACTGAGCCACCCAGGCGCCCCAATTGAAAAAAATTATTAGTGAATTTATCCTCTCATTGTTCCTTGGTAGGAAGTAGAGATAATTGTTCTGATAGTGACACTGTGGCTCAGAGGTGCTAGGACTTTTCTGCAGACAACATGCGCTAGACCTGAGCAAGGTTTAGGAGAAGGTCAAGTTCATGGATATGTAAATCTGTTCCTTATAATTCTGCCTTGTCCCAAAAAAAGTTGGGTTGGTACAGCCCTGGCTATGCCTAATATCTTGGGTTTTCCTCTGACCCTGGAAATACAGAGATACAGAAGAGTTGAAATAGATAAAATACAAAATAGTTAAAAACAGTGTGACCAAAGTCAAACTTTAGGCACAATGTTTGTTTAAACATATGGCCCAGGTGTGCGTGAGTGAGGAGGGAGGGGCAGAGGGAGAAGGAGAGAGTCTTAGATTCTGCACGGAGCCAGACACAGGGCTTTCTCTCATGACCCTGAGATCACAGCCTGAGCCAAAACCAGGGGTTGGATGCTCAACCAACTGTACCACCCAAGCACCCCAAGAGCATATTTTTATATTAGATGTTTTGTAAACATGTTTCAGTGATTCAGGGTTTCATAGAATCTTGATTCTATACTTCAGTCAGAAATCTCTCCCATTTTCATATCAGAACAGACATAAGGTCGTCTAATGGGGAAAAAGGAAGCAGAAACTAAGTTCTAAAGTTCTGGGTAAGGGATGTAGTTCTAAGTTTGAAAGATGATCTTTGTCAGTCCCCAGCTGACTTTGTGTCTCTCTGTTTACCCTCTGCTTCAGTCCATCCTCTGACCCCATGGCTGTTGTTGGTGACACAGTTTCACTTCATACCACATCAGTCTTTCCTGCTCATTTTTCTCACTTCCTTCTCTGCCTCGTTTATTCATCCTTACCTTTTTTTTTTTTTAACCTTTTTTGTTCTTCCTCTTCTGTGAAAGCTTTCAAGATGTCTTGTAACAGTGGCTTTCCCTGGTTCTGCTGTGACACTCAAGACAAATGTGTTTTTCGCTCCTGGCCTAAATTGTGCAGGATGCTGTCGACTTTCTCCTCTTGAGGACCTTTGGGGGAGACTCCGGGTCAGTTTCTCAGTGCATAAGGTGAAGGATCACAGAAAATCAACCTGAATCATTCTCGAAGTGTTAAAAAAGAAACGCTCACAAGAACACTTTCCCTTTCTCGTAGGAACATTAGTAAATTAGTAAATTAGCATCAGTAACACATTAGAAATGTTACTGAATATATATGTTAAGGAAATATTCATATGTGGGATTTTTCTTTAGTGACCTGCCATTGTGATATGAAAGAATTTCATAAAGATCTGGTCTTCACATATAAATAAAAATCACCTTCAAAAACTTTCATGCCTTTGAAAATATATGTTCTGTTTGCACTTAGTTCTTCTTACTTAATTGATCAAATGGACAATGAATTGTTACAATTCTTGCATATTCTTTTATTAATGGCATTATTCATATATTTAATTCTCACTTAGGATGGAATTTCTCCCTGAGCTCCTGGGTCCTTTTTGTTTGTTGTTTTTTTAATTAAATAAGCTCTACACCCAGTGTGGGATTTGAACTCATGACCCCGAGATCAGGAGTGGCATAGTCCACCAACTGAGCCAGCCAGGCACCCCTGAGCTCCTGGGCCTTGAATGTATAAGTAGTTTCATTGATCGGAAATGTAAAGGATCACAGATGGCCTCTTCCTAAAAGCATAAGTAAATAGAAACTTAAGGCTTTGATGACCCCACACAATACTAATAGCAAAGAAATTCTAGCTTTTCCTTAAGGCTGTGTGAGCTTCTCTCAGCAGTCACTTTCCACAAAAGTCCCTCTCATTACCTATGCTTGGGCTGGGGTAAAAAAAAAGAAGGAGGGGTGCAAATGTATACACAGACTGATAGGTAAGGACTCATGGTCCAGGGGACATATACAAGGTCGCGCAGCTGGTACGGGGCAGAGCTGGGACTTGAACCCCAGTTTTTCACTATCCCAGTACTATTCAAACCATTCCACTTGCCATGACTTTGTCACCATGTTTTCCTAATTTTTCATTAAATCTCTGTTTCATTTTCCCATTTTGGACCTGCTCAAAGGTGTCACCTCCTGGAGAGCATTCCTTAATTAGAATAGTTCTCAATGGTATAATATTTCAGAATTTATGAAGTGTGTTTCCTGTGATGTCTTATTCTCCCCTGGGAGACTGTGTGAGCTTAAGAAGGTAAGGCCAACCCTGTTAGAATGGTGTTAGGCCTTGAGTTCCCGTTTTCCTGACTTCTCCTTCCTTCTTTGCTGTGAACATTCCCAACTCACAGATCATCCAGGTGTGGCCCCTAGGCAGCCACGTACTCAAGCCACTGATGAGGCATCTTTCCCTTCCTTGTGTATTTACAAGGCCCATTGGTTTTTGACGGGGATCTGCCAGTTACTGATGAAGTAATTAGCCTGCAGGTCTGGTTACATGGCCCCTCCCCTTAATGCTATTTCTTGGATGACTGGGTTTCCCTGGGATTTCCAGCAGTCTAGTTACAAAGCCAGACTGTTTGGAAAACTGGGGTGCTCACAGGACCCAGTGCAAAATAGGTAAGCTATGTTCAGTGTCCCTGACCGCAGTACATGACTACCTAGGCATAAAGCTCATCCTCTTTTTTTTTAAAGATTTCATCTATTTGACAGAAACCCAGGGAACACAAACAAGGGGAGAGAGGGAGAAGCAGGCTTCCCGCTGAGCAGGGAGCCCAAGGCGGCTGACCCTGGGACTCCGGGATCGGGATCATGACCTGACCCGAAGGCAGACACCTAATGACTGAGCCACCCAGGTGCCCCAAAACTCATACTCTTGAAACTCAAGTGCTGATCTGGGCTAATGTCAGGAAGTTTCTTTTTAAAGCTTTAGTTAGTTTCAAATTCTGCTTAGTCACTTTATTCAATTATCGCAACCAACATCTATTGAGTATTTATTGCAGTAACCACTACCACTGAAGCCTCAGTTTTTATATCTGGAAAGAGTAAAGGTTAACCACTTGAGGGTTAGAGGTGACCCTCTGTGCTCTGCAGGTGGTCAGTAAATGAGAACTGCTGGGTGAGAAGAGGTTGGAGCAGGTTAGTTTGAACCAGTTTATGGTGACTGAGGCTAAAACCTCTCAAAAATGCCCCTCACCCTCAGGCAACAAGATTAGCAGAAAAACTTGCAGTTGAGGCACAGATGGCCTCAGCATCCTACATTCTCACATCAAACCTGTCTTGTGACCTCATGTTTCTGTTCTTCCCAGGCCCCAGATCCTTTTCTCGCCTGAGCTGCAGGCGGACAGGCACCCCAGACCCCACAACTTGAAATACCCTTTCAGCCTCTTTCCTTTTACCATCTTTGTGAATGGGCCCTTATTAGCTTGGTCTGCCAGATTGGGAACTTGGGACTTCTTTCCCCCTTGCCATCTGTTTCCAGGGGATCACTAAATACTATTGAGTCAATTTGAACTTCTCACAATTCTGTTCCTTCTGACCATTTCCATGGTCAGTGCCTTAGTTCTTTCATTTCTCATTGGTGTTTTAGAATAACCTAACTACTACCAGGAAAGGAAAAAACTTTTCCTCTATTCTCTTAGGTTCTGAATGGGGAGACTGCAAATTAAATTGACCAAAAGATGGATTAACAAGAGAAAAACCAGATTTAATTATATACTAATGCATGAGTTCACAGAAAGTGCAATTTAGGTGTTTAGAGGAGTGCCTGGCTGGTTCAGTTGGAGCAGCACGTGACTCTTGATCTGTTGGGAGTAGAGATTACTTAAATAAATAAACTTAAAAAAGTGCTTGGATTTCTGGCTTTATTACTATCTTAGTAGAGGATACGGTGGTGGGGGGGTAGTTCTGGAAGAATGAGTGACTTCTTGGAAGGGAGTTGGGGAAAGGGCATTTACAGAAAAACAAATGACTTTTTTTGGAAAGATAAATGGTACCACAGGAGAACAGATGGAGATAGGATAGTTTGGGGACCACGTATGTTTGGGTGTGGTGCCAACTTCTCTTCTGTCTCTGTCTTAGTCTTCACCAAGAGAAGATTAGAGTTGCTTCCAAGGAGATTTACAGCAATTGAGTTCTTTTGGGAGGCTCTGCTTTAGGCAAGCAAAGTATTTCAGAGACTTCAGTATCTTTAGCTTAGTATAATTTTTATGGCACAGTGTCTTATTCTATACCCCTTCACTGTTTCCCCACTGAGCCTCCTCTAGGGAGTCTGTTTCTGGAATTAACCTCCTGAAGTATAAATCTGATCATATTAGTCTTCCCTTAAAATCCTTGGTGATTTCCTCATGGCTTTCAAAGCAAAATCCAGACTTCACAGCAGAGACTGGCAGTGGTTAACAAAGTATTTTTGATCGTGTTCCACAATAAATAAATAAAAATCTTAAAAAAAGAAAAAAGACACAGGGTTATCAGCAAGTGATGGGGTCTGATTCAGCTGAGAAGAGGTAAAATTGCTGCTGGGCTGAGTGGGAAGAAAGCTAAGGGAAGCCTGTCAGGTGGAGGGAGGAGCATGTCCAGAGGAACTGGAAGGCCAGTGTGCTTACAGCATAGGGAACTAATGGAGAAGATGAACTCGGCTCAGGATGAGAGGATAGCCCATGTAGGGCCTTTGCGGAAAGAAGGTGTTCGGATTTTATTCTAAATGCTGTGGGAAGGAAGTCACTAGATTGTCTTTAAACTACATTCCTTAAACTCCAGGAAAGCCAGAATCTCTTCCTGGCACCTTTCCCTCATTCATCTCTTTCATGCCTTCCTTTCTTTAAAACTCAGCTATTTCTCCAGAGAGTCCCCTCTCTGAGCCCATTAACACCTCTCTAACAGTGCACTGTAATTGTCAGTTTTTCTTGTCTGTTTTCTCCCCTAATGGCTAAGGAATGAATCTTTCTTTGTGTCTGCAGCCGGTGGCTCAGCCCCCCCCCCCCTCCCCAACAGTTGGCAGAGGATCAGGGCACCTTTATGAAACTGAATAAATGTCGCTCTGGTGAATTTCACCTCTCCCAGCAACTTCCTCCACACCCACTGACACTTTTAAAGGGCCCTCCCTGGGATTCCATCTCCAGGCCCAAATCCTGTGGTTCCTTTTTGTTGTTATTGTTGTTGTTGTTGTTGTTTTGTTTTGTTTTGTTTTGTTTTGTTTTCTTTTCTTTTCTTTTCTTTTCTTTTCTTTTCTTTTCTTTTCTCTTTTCTTTCTTTTCTTTTCTAAAGTACTAGCCCTTATCTTGCAGCTCTCATCCTTTATTCTCTTCCTTTCACCTTTCTCAGGATATTCTTGAGTGAGCGGTAATGCACAGGGAAAGATTAGTGGAGAGAGCCAGCTGTTAAAATCTACGCTGATATCCAGTAGTATAAATTGGGAAGAAATAAAAACATGTATAAACACTTAAATATTTTAAAGCTTTGACATAATTTAAAGTGGACTTTTGCTTTCTTTGGGTGGACTGTTGCACAGCAGAAGCAGAGGGCAATGATAGGACAATTATAGCTCTTGAGGTTTTCATTTTTGTCCTTGAGAATACATTTAAAAATTTTTTTGTCAGGTATTCTTTTTTAATTTTTATTTTTATTTACTTTAACATTTCTGTTTAAAGATTTTATTTGTTGGGGCACCTGGGTGGCTCAGTTGGTTAAGCGACTGCCTTTGGCTCAGGTTATGATCCTGGAGACCGGGGATCGAGTCCCACATCGGGCTCCCTGCTCAGTGGGAAGCCTGCTTCTCCCTCTCTCACTCCCCCTGCTTGTGTTCCCTTTCTGGCTGTGTTTCTCTCTGTCAAATAAATAAAACCTTTAAAAAAAAATAAAAGAGCTGTATTGAGGGGATGCCTGGGTGGCTCAGTGAGTTAAGCCACCAACTCTTGGTTTTGGCTCAGGTCATGATCTCAGGGTCCTGTGATCGAGCCCTTTGTCAAGCTCCATGCTCAGTGAGGTCTTGAGGATTTCTCTCCCTCTCTTTCCCTACCCCTCTTGCATGCTCTGTCTAAATCAATCAATCAATCATCAATTTTTTTTTTAAAAGCTGTACTGAGGTATAATTGATGTAAAATTAAGTACACCTATTTGATAAGTTTTGACATATGTGTACCCCTGTGAAACCATCACCATAACCAATAATATATCCATTACCCCAAATAGTTTTCCCTCTCTCTCTTTCTCTTTTTCTCTTCTCTTCTCTTCTCTTCTCTTTTTCTTCCTTCCTTCCTTCCTTCCCTCCCCTCCCTCCCCCCCTCTTTCTTTCTTTCTTTCTTTCTTTCTTTCTTTCTTTCTTTCTTTCTTTCTTTCGATTTTATTTATTTATTTGACAGAGAGAAACACAGCTAGAGAGGGAACACAAGCAGGGGGAGTGAGAGAGGAAGAAGCAGGCTTCCCGCTGAGCAGGGAGCCTGATGCAGAGCTTGATCCCAGGACTCTGGGATCATGACCTGAGCCAAAGGCAGATGCCCAACGACTGAGCTGCTCAGGTGCCCCCCCTCAAAGTTTTCTTATACTCCTTCACGCCCTCTGACCCTTTCTCACTACTTCTTTCCATTTCCCAGGCAACCACTGTTCTGCTACTTGTCACTATAGATGAGTTTACAGTTTTTAGAGCTTTATGTAAATAGAATCAGAGTATATCTTTTTCAACTGGCTTCTTTCACTCAGCATCATCATTTCAATATTCAACCATGTTATATATGTGAACAGTTTATTTTGTTCTATTGCTGAGATGCACTACAATTTATCCATTTACCTGCTGATGGACATTTGGGTGTCTTTTTTTTTTTTTTTTTTTAGGATTTTATTTATTTATTTGATGGAGAGAGACAGCAAGAGAGAGAACGCAGGCAGGTGAAATGGGAGAGGGAGAAGCAGGCTTCCCACTGAGCAGGCAACCTACTGCAGACTCGGTCCCAGGACCCTGGGATTACGACCTGAGTAGGAGGCAGATGCTTTACGACAGAGCCACCCAGGTGCCCCGGACATTTGGGTTGTTAACAGTCTTTGACTCTGACAAACAAAATTGCTATGAGCCTTTGTGTACAAGTAAGGACATATAATTTCATTTCTTTTAGTTAAAAATATAGCTGTGGAATGGCTGGGATAATACATGTTTAACTTCCTTTTTTTAAAAAAAAAAGATTTTATTTATTTATTTGACAGAGAGATCACAAGCAGGCAGAGAGACAGGCAGAGAGAGAGAGAGGAGGAAGCAGGCTCCCCGCTGAGCAGAGAGCCCAATGGGGGCCTCGATCCCAGGACCCTGAGATCATAACCTGAGCTGAAGGCAGAGGCTTTAACCCACTGAGCCTCCCAGGCGCCCAATACGGTTAAGAAACCACAAAACTTTTCCAAAATGGTTGTACCGTTTTTACATTTCCACTAACAGTGTATGAGAGATCTGGTACCTCCACATCCTCATCAACATTTGCTACTGTCTGTTTTCTTAATTTTAGCTATCTTGCTGTGTATGCAGTAGTATCTCATTGTGATTGTGTCATTTGAAGAGCAGTTTTTATTTTAATAAAGTCCAGTTTATCAATATTAGGGGGAAGGTATTATATCCAAGAGATCTTTGCCTAACCCAAGGTCATAAATATTTTCTCCTGGAAGTTGCATAGTATTAAAGTTAGTCCTATGATTTATTTTGAGTTAATTTTTGTACATGGTATGAAACGTGGATTGAAATTCTTTTTTTTGGCTTATGGATAGCCAATTGTTTTAGCACCACTTGGTAAAAATGACTATCCTTTCTCATGGAGTTGGCTTTTCATCTTTTTCGAAACTCAGTTGTCCTTGTATATGTGACTCCTTATTCTATTCCAGTGATCTGTTTGTCTATATTTATGCCCATACCACATTGTCTAGACTGGATTTTAAATTTCTTCAAGATAGCAACCATGTTTTGCATATCTTTTTGTCTAACCAACCTTATCAGTCTATTACTTTGAGTGATCAATATGATTATTGTATTGAAAAACAGAAACTTTACAACAACAACCACTTGACAAGGACATATGGAGTTGAAATCACAATTTAAAGAGTATGTAATTTTTTGAAACATTTCCGTGTCTACTATGACTCCCTATACATTAAACATTTTTTCAAAAGTAATTTTAAATATATATATGTGTGTATGTGTTTTAAAGATTTTATTTATTTATTTGACAGAGAAAAACACAGCTAGAGATGGAACACAAGCAGGGGGAGTGAGAGAGGGAGAAGCAGGCCTCCTGCCGAGCAGGGAGCCTCATGCAGGGCTCGATCCTGGGGCTCGGTCCTGGGGCTCGGTCCTGGGGCTCGGTCCTGGGGCTCGATCCTGGGGCTCGATCCTGGAACTCCAGGATCATGACCTGAGCCAAAGGCAGATGCCTAACAACTGAGCCACCCAGGCACCCCTGTGTGTTTCCTTTTTAAAATTAAAGCCTGGGGACGCCTGGGTGGCTCAGTTGGTTGAGCCACTGCCTTCGGCTCGGGTCGTGATCCTGGAGACCCGGGATCGAGTCCCACATCGGGCTTCCGGCTCGGCGGGAGGCCTGCTTCTCCCTCTCTCACTCCCCCTGCTTCTGCTTGTGTTCCCTCTCTGGCTGTGTTTCTCTCTGTCAAATAAATAAAATCTTAAAAAAAAAAAAAATAAATAAATCCTTAAAAAAAAAAAAAAATAAAATAAAATAAAATTAAAGCCTGACTGGCTCAGTCAAAGCAGCATGTGTCTCTTAATCTGGGAGTTATGAGTTCAAGCCCCACATTGGGTATAAAGATTACTAAAAAAAATAAACTCAAAAAAAATTAAAACCAAAATCCCTTTGATGATTCCCCCATATCTCTGGACCCTTTTCTAATGTACTTTAACAAGTGTTTATATGTTCTACTGGTTTGAGATAATTATTCTTGATGTCACTTTAACTTTTATCTCATGCTTTCCGCACTGTATCCCTTTCTACTACGTTCTGAGAGGATTTGATGTTCCACTTCACTATTGCCCTCTTTATCTGTTTTTATTCTGTTTTTCAATCCATATATCTACCCCCCTCCACACACACACAATTATATTTTTGTTTCTAAGGTCTCTAAAGCCATTTTTTCATGGTGGTTCTTATTCTGAAACTGTTCTTGTTTTATGGATACCACATTTTCTCTGAATATTTTAATTATACCTAACTTGGAAGTTTACTGTGACTCCTTATGAGCTCTGCTTCTTCAGGTGTATGTTCAGGTATATGGATATTAGACTTTTGAGAGATGTTTGGAGGGAAGATAGTGCTACTTTCCCTTGTTGAACTCCACACACTGTAGTGAGAGTTAAGGAAGAGCAGAGCACTTGGAGCATGGTAGTATGGGAGCTTTCTGTTCCTGCAGGGCATTCTGAGCCCCCGGAGCACTGCCTTTCCCATTGTACCCAAACTCCTATAGTCACTGCTCTTACCTGTAAGTATGTACTGGATGGTGGGTGGCAGTAGTGCATGGAGTTCATCTGCTGGCTTTTCTCATTATGATTCTCCATTTAACAACCCTGTTGGTTATCTTCATATCCCTCCCTGTTTGGCCTTCCACCAGTTCTACCTTCTGCAGCAGAACCCTACCATTTCTAGTCAAGGGCCGCAGGTTCCCTTTTCAGTGTGACCTTTGCGTTTGTTAGGGATTTCTCTGTAATCTGTCAATTTTGAGGGTTTTTTGTTGTGGTGGTGGTTCTGTTTTACATTCAGATATTTATGCTTATTTGTTAATCTGTTTATTTATGGTTTATACCTTTTCTGTTATTTTAGGGATTCACATGTTACCAGTCTGAAATTTTAAAACTCAAAGCCCTGTTTTCTTAATTTATGCCCTGCTTTTGCTAAGATTGACTTGTAACGACACTACTGTGAGCGAGTAGCATATACTGACTGATGAAGAAGAAGCTGTGACTTTTTTGGGTGCTTTCCTTCTGCATTATTGCTTCTATAGTATATCATCAGCAGATTGTTGAACTGGGTTAAGTTGAACTGGAAAAGAGTGTGTGGGTAGGGTGGGAGTAAAGTGTTGCTTATAGTGGAGTAGCAGCTGTGCATATCTGTACCTGCTTACTTTTTCTTTTTCTTTCTTTTTTTTAAAGATTTTATTTATTTATTTGACAGAGAGAAACACCACTAGAGAGGGAACACAAGCAATGGGAGTGGGAGAGGGAGAAGCAGGCTTCCCGCCAAGCAGGGAGCCCGATGTGGGTCTTGATCCCAGGATTCTAGGATCATGACCTGAACTGAAGGCAGATACTTTAACGACTGAGACACTCAGGCGCCCCACTTTTTTTTATTCAGTTGCCGTTTTACCTGAAATTTGTGTGTTTCCCGAAACCTACTGCAGTTGTGAACATCAAAATATTATATATAGGAATGAAATTCACTAAGATATTATCAAGTATTAATACGTGTTTTAGACAATTGTAGAGATTTGGAAAAATTTATTAGTTACAATAAGGGAAAAAAGAATTACTTTCCAGTCACTATTGAATTAGATTGGGACCAGGGCCTGAGAAAAACATAAGAGGGGTTGTCAGAAGGAAACAAAAAAGAAATTTATGTACATTGGACATACGTTTTCATTTCTTTCTTTTTTTTTTTTTTAAAGATTTTTATTTATTTGACAGAGAGAAACACAGCTAGAGAGGGAACACAAGCAGAGGGAGTGAGAGAGGGAGAAGCAGGCTTCCCGCCGAGCAGGAAGCCCGATGTGGGGCTCAATCCCGGGTCTCCGGGATCATGACCTGAGCGCCGAAGGCAGTGGCTTAACCAACTGAGCCACCCAGGCGCTGCTATCATTTCTTTGAATATAATCCTAGCAGTGGAATTGCTGGGCCGTATGGTGACTACAGCCTTCTGAGAAACTGCCAGACTGTTGAAAGCACATCATCTTACGTTCTTACCAGTAGTGGATGCAGGTTCTAGTTACTCCATAGCCTCACCAACACTTATTATTGTTTGTCTTCTGATTATTAACCATCTCAGAGGGTGTGAAGTGGAATCCTGCTGTGGTTTTAATTAGTATTTCTTGGATGGCTAATGATGTGGATAGTTTCATGTGCTTATTGGCCATTTTTGTATCTTTGGAGAAATGTTTCTTGAGATACTTTACCCATTTTTTTTTTTAAATTAGGTTGTCTTTATTATTGAATTGTAAGAGTTCTTCATATATTCTGGATACTAGTCCCTTATCACATATGTGATTTGCAGATGTTTTCTCCAATTCTGTGGATTGTCTTCATTTTCTTTACAGTGTCCCTCAAAGCACTAATGTTTTAAATTTTGATGAAGTCCAAAACTGACTGAAGCATAACTGAAATGAACAGCATCTCTTTAGGGCATAGAGACTCTGACGATCCAGACAAAGAAGACATTGCTTTGGATTGCTAAGACTGGATTTCTTCCCCTCACACTCTGCTCCAGGAAAACTATTTTTCACACACCAGATTTGTCGCTTGTGATACGGAGTTGTACAGGTTTTTCTGCCCTCTGGAATGGTGTGATAGGTAGTGAGCCAGCATTTTTCAGTGTTCTGCACTTACTGAAGGCCCCTCAGTGAGTGGAGTGAGGTGGTTAGTCTCTGTTTCTGAAAGAGTGGCATTGTCTGTGAATCATAAAGCACGTCTGAGGTGGAAGTGAAACTCCTCTAATTAACCACTGTGAAAGCAGCTCACCCTCATTCTTGTTTTGTGGTTTCTCTAGTTCTGGACTTCAGCGATCCCTTCAGCACTGAGGTGAAGCCCAGAATCCTGCTCATGGGCCTGAGGAGAAGTGGCAAGTCATCCATTCAGAAAGTTGTCTTTCACAAAATGTCTCCCAACGAAACATTGTTCCTGGAGAGCACCAACAAGATCTGCCGGGAAGACGTTTCAAACAGCTCCTTTGTTAATTTTCAGATTTGGGACTTCCCAGGACAGATTGACTTTTTTGACCCTACATTTGACTATGAGATGATTTTCCGGGGAACAGGAGCACTGATATTTGTCATCGACTCCCAGGTAAAGTTCAGTCTCAGGGTACATGGGACTGCAGGCCCCTTCCCCCCCCAGAGGCAGTCCCTCCCCTGTTCAGACCAGTTCCTTTGTTATGGTTTTGGTTTGGTTTTTTAGAATTGGGAATAGCCCTTTTTATACAACAAGCATTTCTCAATGGGCGCTCTCCCTGTTGCAAAGGGGAAAAGCCTCGCTCTGTGGAACCCTAACCAATGAGCATTGAGCACAGTAAGGGAGTTGTATGTGTCTCAACAAATCACAGAAACCTCAGAGATGGAGGGGGGCCGCCACACCGGCCAAGGCCAAGGACAGCAACTCCGTGTCCCCGGCCCCCAGTACTCTGGACAGACATCTGTAATAGCACAGGTGCTCTGCCACAAAAGTATGCATATAAGTCTGCATTATAAGATGGTTACTGTTTCCTAGTAAGATAAAGTTCTAAGTGTGAAGGTTTTTCTTTTGAGTTAAATTATTATACTACACAACTGGTTGACAGCATAACTACTGTGTGTTACTGGTAACGACTAAATATAAAAAGTAAAAACTTGATTGATAAGTATACCTCTTAAGACAGTGGATATTTTCCCACTTAATTCATGAATGCATGCTTGGATAAGACAGGATTTGGCATCAGTTCTATTTTTGATTGTGTCTATGTAAGCGCTGAGAAATCTTGTTCACATAAATAAGCAGATGGATATGGAGTGAGTTTTGTTATAGTATTCTCTCAATTATTTAAACACTTTCCAAGTTATATCCTCTAAAGTGCCCAGTTTTTTTATCATCAGGGATTGTTTTGAATAGTTTGATGGATATGGAGTGAGTTTTGTTATAGTATTCTCTCAATTATTTAAACACTTTCCAAGTTATATCCTCTAAAGTGCCCAGTTTTTTATCATCAGGGATTTTTTTGAGTAGTTTGTCAGTAAACATCCTGGTTGACTTTGCTGAAAACAAAGATATGGGGACCCCCTGACTGGTGAAGAGCCTTTGTACCCAGGAATCAGTTATTCATTTTATTAGTATACAAACTAGTCTTGTGAATTGTCTCTTTGGTACTCTGGGCCGTAAACTGGGAGCCAGCAGTTAAAGGAAGGGAGAGGGAAGGGAAGCAGCAGACTACAGGTGCACCTTAGGCATGCCCACCTTAGGAAAGAGTACAGGGAACAGAACTGGGGCAATGATGCTCTTCAAACGCCCCATACCCATGCACTCTTAGAAAGTGTCCTGGAAGCAGAGCTGAGCCTGAAGGCTCTCCCAAGGGCTCTCTTTAACAGCTGTGGGGGATAAATGGCAGGAAGTCCTTCCAGGAATGCACTAAACCAGCTCTAAGTTCAGGGGATGATTAGAAGACTGAACGCATCATAAACTCATTCGAGGAACTAGGTGCCTGCTTAATATAATGATGAAATATTCGACTAAGCCTTTTCGTTCCAAGGGATTGTACTGTGTACTTCTGGTGTTGCTGTGGGAGTGTGTGGGAGTGTGGCCCTCCGCCCTTTTTTTCTGGTGGTGGTGCACAGGGAGGAGACTTTAAATTCCGGTGCTCTATCTGGGAACAGCAGTGCCTCCCCTCTCCAGGGCCCATCTGGAAAAGCACGCTTGTGGACCCCTGCCTCATCAGGTCCAGGCCCTGCTGTCAGTCGCTGCCCTCCTGGCTGTCCAACTTGTACTGACCTGTTTTCTGGCCTATCTGTGGCCTTGGCAGTAGGGTGGGTGCGCGCTGCCTGCAGGGGTGGGGGGAGAAGGGGCAGGGGAGCTCTGGGCTAGGTCCCATGTCCCACTCCCCTGTCTCTTCTAAGCTCGTTTTCCCTAAGTCACTTCGCTACTGTTTCTGTAGTTGTTGAACGAGGTAGCAGCAATAGTAGCCTGACCCTCGGGTAAGTAGATTCCAGTCAGATGACTCATTTTTCCAAGACAGTGGCTTAATAAGTACTCACTTCAATACCAGTTGGCATTTCTAGAATTCAGATGTCCAACGCAACTCTACCCTAGATGTTTGTACTATGGCTATACTGTGGCTAAAATAGGTTTGGTTGCCTTTTTGTTTGTTTGTTTGTTTTTTAAGATTTTATTTCTTTATTTCACAGAGAGAGAGATCACAAGCAGGCAGAGAGGCAGGCAGAGAGAGAGGAGGAAGCAAGCTCCCCACTGAGCAGAGAGCCCGATGCGGGCCTCGATCCCAGGACCCTGAGATCATGGCCTGAGCCGAAGGCAGAGGTTTTAACCCACTGAGCCACCCAGGCGCCCTGCTTGCCTGTTTTTATTTTATTTTATTTTATTTTATTATTATTATTTTTTAAAGATTTTATTTATTTGACAGAGAGAAACACAGCCAGAGGGGAAACACAAGCAGGGGGAGTGAGAGAGAGAAGCAGGCTTCCCGCCGAGCAGAGAGCCCAATGTGGGACTCGATCCCAGGTCTCCAGGATCACGACCTGAGCCAAAGGCAGTCGCTTAACCAACTGAGCCCCCCAGGCGCCCCAGCTTGCCTGTTTTTAAGTTGCAAACTGTAATTTGATTTTCATTTTACCTGAACGTGAAAAGCAGCCCTTCAGTTTGGGTTGGTAAACGTGTGTTTTCTTTTATTTTGTTTCTCGTGGGGTTTTCCCCCTCCCTAGTTAAGGGCAGAGAAAGCTATAAGAATGTTTGAGAAATTTGTCTTTTTAGGTTCTACTTTTAAAAGGGGTGAAAAAACATTGTCAAGAGCTATCATTTACTAAAAAGGAGGAATAATGAAATAAGCTGTTTCAGAGTCTATGTAATATATACTTTTGAATTGGAAGCACACAGTAAAAAACATGTTTTCAGGGATTTTTATATGATGCAATTACAAGCACTGGAAAGAAACTTAAACTTCAGGCAATCTTGGCAGGGCACTGGAATGTCATTGCCTTTATTTCTAAACAAGGCTCTCTGTTGGGCTGACACCTTGTATTTTTATTTTTTCTTGTGAATTCCTCACAATCACAGGATTGCCAGATAAATATATCACCAAGGAGAAAATGTGTCCTCACAGAATGTTGTAAAATGAAAGAGCATGAAGGCATCCAGAGTGATTTCCTGTGAGCTAACTCTATGATACCGCCAGCCCCCAAGGGAGATACCACAACATGTCCCACACCCCCAGGGCCACCCTTGGCCCCCTGAAGCCATGTCACATGTCCCTTGGGATCCAAAATGGAATGCCGGCTTCATCTACATCGGTGATTGTGACCTGCCTGTAATTCCTAGATCTAATTTTGGAATAGGGACTAAGGTGGTGTATTTTTCCTATATTTTTATTTGTTGTAGAAGATAGTAACAAACACAGTGGGAAAAATCAGCCACGCTCCCTCTGTTCTAATAAACCAAGTATTTTCTTCTTTCAAATGTTATTTTTAGTCCTTGTACCCATGTGCCACTTCATCACTTGGTTGGTAATCAGATCATTTTATATGCCTGGCAGGGAAGTTGCAGTAGCAACTTCTGCTCTTTTGAGATTGTGATACTCTCTTGACATGGGCTAGTTTTGCTCACAGACGTGTCCCCTTAACTCCCCTCTTCAATTAAAGGCATAAACAATAACAGTTACAGTAAAATGCATTCATCGTGAGTGTACAGCTCAGTGAGTTTGAAAAATGCTTATAATGTAGAACCACTTCACGTCAAGGTACAGAATATTTCTACGATCCAAGAAAGCTTCCTTTGTTGTCCTTTCTCAGACACTCTCCCCCTGAATTTCAAGACATTGTAAATGAATTCTGTATGTTGTTTAGGGATACATACGTATGTATTACTGTAGAAAGAGATGATTGAGAATAAACACTAAACTCAGGATAATGGATACCTCTGGAGGGTGGGGCTAGAGTGATCGGGTAGTCTGGAGGATGGGGCGAAACACACAGGGCTTCAGTGTCTACTGTTTGATTTCTTTTTCTTTTTCTTTTTCTTTTTTAATGTATTTAATTAATCTCTACACCCAGTGTGGGACTCGAACTCACAACCTCGAAATCAAGAGTCACAAGCTCAGGGTGCCTGACTGCCTCACTTGACAGAGCATGCAACTCTTGATCTCATGGTTGTGAGTTTGAGACCCCCGTTGGGTGCACAGATTACTTAGAAAAAAAAGTTGTGTGGTCCTCCAACTGAGGCAGCCAGGCACCCCTACTGTTTGATTTCTTAAACAGGGAGATGCTTATGCAGATGTTCATCATATTATTATAAAGTGTCATTTGTAGGAAGGAGAAAAAATAGTATGGCATTATTTGACTCAGTTACTCGAGATCAGAGGTCAGCAAACTGCTTCTGTAGAGGGCTCAATGGTTAGTATTTTAAGCTTTGCAGGCTGTGTGTACCATCGCCAACATGTACCACTCAGCCCTGCCACTATACCGCAAAAGCAGCCATAGACAGTATGTAAATAGATGAGTGTTCCAATAAAACTTTACTTATAAACAACACACAGTGGGTCCAGTTTGGCCTTCGGGCTATGGTTCGCTGACCTCTGCTCTAGACCAGTGCTCTTATCTTTCCCCCTGGCTCCTTCCCCATCCTCCAGCAATGCGTATCATGTTTCCATCTCCAACTGTTCATCACAGTTCACCCAGGAACTCAAAAATCTGGAAAGAATAGTATCCCAGGGAAGGTCCTAGGTTGTATGGGGTCATTTTGAATTCATAAATCTTCAATGCTGATTTCAATGACTGTCATCAGGCTGCATTGTGACTGCCTACAGCTGTGTTTTTCCAACCTTTCTTTTTCATTTCTTTGTTCATGAAACTTCAGTTTCAAACATGAATTTAACGAAACCAGCTCTTATTTGGGCCTTTGCAAAATATTTTGGAGGATTGTACTCACATGGTTTCCAGATTAGGAGTGTGTATGGAAGGAAAAAAAAGGTATGTGAAGTAAGATGAAGTAAGGTGATGGATAGATTAATTAACTTGATTGGGGAGATCATTTCATGATGTATGTGTATATCAAAACGTCATATTGTACGCCTCAGATGTACATAGTGTTTCTTTGTCAATCAGACGTCAGTAGAACTGGGGAAAAAGAGTGTCTGTGGAAGGCAACATAGAAGGTTGTGGCCTCCTCTGACAGGAGTGTGCCTTTGTTCCCAGGACGATTACATGGAGGCTTTGGCCAGGCTCCACCTCACTGTCACCAGGGCCTACAAAGTGAACACTGACATCAACTTCGAGGTGTTTATTCATAAAGTGGATGGTCTGTCAGATGACCACAAAATTGAAACCCAAAGAGACATTCACCAGAGGGCAAATGATGACCTTGCTGATGCTGGATTAGAAAAAATTCACCTCAGGTGAGAACAGAAACCCTTCCGGAATCACAGCTAATCAACGGAAAGAAGCAGGTGTGGAGTTCAAAGTCAGCATGAGTGGTTTGGGGTTCACCTGTTTACCCTAGTTGTGCTGCACACCTTGGGACAGTATTTGGGAAAAGCAAGCTTTGCATGTGCTAACTCCGATTTTTGTTTCTATTTTTTATTTTTTATTAAAATTTTTTTAAAAATATTTTTTTAAATTTATTTGACACAGAGGGAGAGGTAGCGAGAGAGGGAACACAAGCAGAGGGAGTGAGAGAGGGAGAAGCAGGCTCCTCACTGAGCAGGGAGCCCGATGCGGGGCTCGATCCCAAGACCCTGGAATCATGACCTGAGCTGAAGGCAGACGCCCAATGACTGAGCCACCCAGGTGCCCCTGTTTTTGTTTTTTAAATAAATGGTCAAAGCTAATGTTTTCCCCACCTATGAAAAACAAAACTCAAAACATAATCCAGAAAGTTAATCAAGGCTGAAGTTTACAATTCTTGATAAATATGATAGTATTTATAATCACAAGTAAAAGAGAACACTGAAGATAATTCAAATAGAAATACAGAGAGAAACCACTTCTCTGTCAGTTTTTTATTTTTAATTTTTTTTTATTTTTAAGTAACCTCTACACCCAGCGTGGGACTCGAACTTACAACCCCAAGATTAGGAGTTGCATGCTCCTCCAACTAAGCCAGCCAGGCACCCCCTATCAGTTTTTTATGGGGAAGTGTATGCATCATTCAATTTGTAAATTGGAAAATGAAAATACCAGATGCCTCAATACCAGCAATATAGTCATTACTAACCTAATAGGAGTATGTAGAGATGACCTGGTGTGGATTCTTTTGCAGAATGTAAGGAAGCTCGTATGGGCACATACCACTGCATTTTTAAGCTTTCCAGTCCAGCCAGTAAGCAGATGAGAATGGGCACAATTCTTGCTTCTTAGGAGCTGGGGAGGAATGCCTTGTTAAGACATGTTCATTTTTTGCTGAGGTCATTTTGAATTCTGAAGGGGGCTAGAATGCATGTGTAGGGACTATAGGAGAGATGGCCAGGCATCGGTGTTGGGGCAGCCCAAGCTGTCTGTCCCTCAGTCAGAAGGAAAATGTGCCAAAATACTGTTTTCTGTTTCAGCTTCTATTTGACAAGCATATATGATCATTCAATATTTGAAGCTTTTAGCAAAGTGGTTCAGAAACTGATTCCACAACTCCCCACCCTGGAGAATTTGCTAAACATCTTTATCTCAGTAAGTAAATAATATCCTCTCAATAGAATTATTTGCAGAATTTTAGAGTAACATTGCAAGAGAGTAAAGAGTCTTATTTCTGCTTGCTCTTACTGCATTGCAAGGTCACTGAAGGATTACTCTGAAAGATTGTTCCTACATGCTGTTTTATGATTTTAAAATTTCACCCCTCGAACCATTCCTGTTCTACCCTGGTATAATTGGAGTGTTTATTAAAGTTGTAGGCAGTCATTCAGTGTGGATAGAGCCCAGATGTAGGAAGCGTTAAGGGTGGTTGTGGCGATAAGGTATAGCCAGTTGAATATTTTTGATATGTTTAACACTGTGGATGATGTGCTGGCTGGATGAGTCCTGTAAACTGTCAGCTCTAGGCCAGCTTTGGTGTTGACTCAAGTCAGACTTGTTGGTAGTACTCATATTTACTCTCTCACTCCACAGTTTGGAGTTTTTTAGACTTTTTTCTTTTTAAGATTTTATTTATTTGAGAGAGAGAGAGATAGTGAAAGAGGGACTACAAGCAGGGGGATTGAGAGGGAGAAGCAGCCTTCCTGCTGAGCAGGTAGCCCAATTCGGGGCACGATCCCAGGACTCTGGGTTCATGACCTGAGCTGAAGGCAGACGCTTAATGACTGAGTCACCCAGGTGCCCTGTTAAGGTTTTTAAAGTATTTCATTTTAAAATTTACAGTCAGTAAAATTAGTGTTTTTCTTTGCCTTTTTCTTTTTCTTTTCTTTTTTTTTAAAGATTTTATTTATTTATTTGACAGAGAGAGAGAGAGAGAGATCACAGGTAGGCAGAGAGGCAGACAGAGAGGAAAAAGCAGACTCCCGGCTGAGCAGAGAACCTGATATGGGGCTTGATCCCAGGACCCTGAGATTATGACCCGAGCCAAAAGCAGAGGCTTAACCCACTGAGCCACCCAGGCACCCTCCTTGCCTTTTTCTAACTGCAGGTATATCTCCAAGAGCCAGGAAACACGGCTCAATTTGTTTATGTACAGTAAATAATTTGTGAAAAATAAGAATTTTCTATTTCTTCTGCAAATCCATTGTAAAGGTTTATGTGAAGTGTAAGTTGTAATAGAAAACGTTTTTAGAACTAATTTTGCTCATTCATATTTTACACTGAGGATGGCATGTAATTTTTTTATATAGTGATGACATCTTCTAAAATCAGCGGTCCCTTTAAGATAGCATCGTCTTTTTGTTTCAGAATTCTGGAATTGAAAAGGCATTTCTCTTTGACGTGGTCAGTAAAATTTATATTGCAACTGATAGTACCCCAGTGGATATGCAAACCTATGAGCTCTGCTGTGATATGATCGATGTGGTTATCGACATCTCTTGTATTTATGGGTAAGTAAAATATTCTTAAAGGGTATGAACAAGCCATGGATTAGGAAATGAAACCATAACCTTTGTAACATTAGCATTTACTTATTTGATTTTAATACTTTTTGTTTTTTTTAAAGTATATTGAAGACAAGAAATGTGATTTTTTTTTTTTTTAAGATTTTATTTATTAGAGAGAGAGCACAAGTAGGGGGAGTGGGAGAGGGAGAAGCAGACTCGCGCTGAGCACAGAGCCCTGATGTGGGACTCTGTCCCAGGACTCTGGGATCATGAACTGAGCTGAAGTCAGACGCTTAATTGTCTGAGCCACCCAGGTGCCCAGTACTTTTGTTTGAAATGACTGAGATATATAAATAAATATACCATTTAGCGTGCAGTAACAATAAAAAATTATTGAGTAAATCCCTGACATTCTGCTAATAAGCATATTTCAGGGGTACCTAGGTGGCTCAGAGGGTTAAGCCTCTGCTTTGGCTCGGATCATGATCTCAGGGTCCTGGCAATCAGGTCCTGAATTGGGCTCTTTGCTTGGCGGGGAGCCTGCTTCCCTTTCTCTCTCTGCCTGCCTCTCTGCCTATTTGTGATCTCTCTGTCAAATAAATAAATAAAATCTTAAAAAAAAATAAGCATATTGCATATGTTATATAATTTAATTCCGTGCTGTCCCAAGAGATGGGAATTACTCTCCCCATTTCACAGTTGGGGAAACTGAGGTTCGGAGTGGTGGTTTCTAACCCCTGCTCACACTGTCAATAAAGGACAGAACTAGAACTTGAACTTAAGTCGGACTGATTCTTGGTTCTTCTACTGAAAAATTTGTCATCATCCCATAATGACATACATACCTGGGAGAGACTAATAGGATCCTCAAACTCTAAATACACATCTCATGTTAACAACAGTTCTGCTACTTTCTTCATTATAGGAAATAACTGCTGGATTTTCTTTAACATACTTTCTTCTTTTATGAGCAGCAGAGAATTACAAAACCAAGCAAACAACATTACCTGTTTATTATCATGGCCTTAGAGTCTTAGAAAACAGAACTTCCTGTACACTTACAATATTATAAAATAAACAAGAATAGAGAAAATTGATTGTGGTACCAGACATAGAAACAATTCCACATAATTTTTAATTTCCTGAGTGTCATGTAGAGTGAACTAGTTTGAACTCATTTATCTGTCTGATTAAGATCAAGTTGTTGCTATGGATCTTAACTGCTTATCCAGTCATAGATGGGTAAGGCTCTTCATCTTCCTCCTTACTCACCAGCTGTGACCTGCTTCACACAGGTTTCTCTGTCAGCTTTGGTAAGGGTCCTGGTCTCCCCATTTCTCTCTTCCTCTGTCTGAAGATCCTTTGCCTCCTCAGTTCAGATTCTTTCTGCTATACACAAAGCACGCAGGGTCCCTTCCCTTATGAAATAGGGAAAGTGGTACCGGATGACTGTAGTGAAGATGATGTAACATTGGGCTTCCCCTGGTAGGCCCTGGATGAATGTAGCTGCCAGTATTATCATCGTTATTATTATTTTATTATTATTAAACAGTGCCATCTGGCTTTAGGAACAGACCTTATTCCCCAAGATTACTGCCTTTTAAGTATTATTATTAAACACTGCCATCTGGCTTCAGAAATAGACCTTGTTTTCCAAGATTACTGCTCTATAGCATTCCATTGTTTTTAAACTCTAAGTGGACTGACCTTGAAATAGTCGTGGAAACTGAACGTATCCTGATTACAGTCTAGATTGCTGTGGTAATCAAATACAATAAACACAATTAATCTGGCACCTCTTTAATAATATGCGTAATCCCTTTTGTGCCTTATGGTAATTAGATATAAGTGGTAAGCTGTTCATGTAAATGATGCTAATCAGAGTTCCTCTTACCCAGCTTAAACAAACAGGAGGGTGGCAGCGGGAGGAGTCAGATTGTTTTTCTTGAGAACCCATCAGGTGCCTGAACAGTCTGGGTCACCAACTGGGTGTGGGCCTGGGAGTTTCCTCAGTGTTTGCTGGAGCCGTGAGGAGCCAGCCCAGCTCACTGGCAGCCGCCAAGAAAACGGGCTTGCTGCCAGTTCCCAGCTGCTCCGTGGAGACCAGCAGGGCCCGAGGCAGGTGACCGGGTGCCTCGATCAGTCTGCTCAGCAATCTGCTGGATTTCTGGCTGTCCAGGCACGCACACGCACACTTCGGAATACATTGCGGCTGCCTGTGTTTCCACCGCTTTGTGAGTGCAGACTTGAATAGTAGCACATCACCAGTATTTACTTGTGATTTTTTTGGGTTTTTCTGGTTTTTCCAATTTGTTTAATGTCTCCCTTTTTTTCTGAATATGAATGCAATCCATGCTCATTGCAGAAAATATGTAAAACCATAAAGAATAAAATTAAGGGGGTGCCTGGGTGGCTCAGTTGGTTAAGCGACTGCCTTTGGCTCAGGTCATGGTCCCGGAGACCCGGGATCGAGCCCCGCATCAGGCTTCCTGCTTGGTGGGAAGCCTGCTTCTCCCTTTCTCACTCTCCTTGCTTGTGTTCCCTCTCTAGCTGTATTTGTCTCTGTCAAATAAATAAATAAATAAAATATTTAAAAAAAGAATAAAATTAAGGTAGCCCATAATCTCATCACCTAGAGAAAGTCACTATTAACACTTTCTTATGTTTTGTTCTTTTTTTCTTCTTTTTTTTTTTTTTTTAAAGATTTTATTTATTTGACAGAGAGAAACACAACCAGAGAGGGAACACAAGCAGGGGAGTGAGAGAGGAAGAAGCAGGCTTCCCGCTGAGCAGGAAGCCCGATGTGGGACTTGATCCCGGGTCTCCAGGATCATGACCTGAGCCGAAGGCAGTGGCTTAACCAACTGAGCCACCCAGGCGCCCTGTTCTTCTCTTTTAAAAAAAAAAAAAAGATTTTATGTATTTATTTGAGGGAGGGTATGAATTTGAGGGGTGGGGCAGAGGGAGAAGCAGGCTGCCCACTGAGTAGGGAGCCTAACCTGGAGCTTGATACTAGGACCCTGGGATCATGACCTGAGCTGAAGGCAGAAGCTTAACTGACTGAGCCACCCAGTTACCCTTAATGTGTTTTATTCTTATTTCTCTGTGTAATTTTTAGGATAATGTGATCACGTTGTATTTATAATTTTATATATATCCTGCTTTATGCATTTAACGTTTTTACCTAAGAATTAAGTGATATTAAGTTAAGTGCTGTTAGTAAATTTTCTTCATTGATAAAAAAAAGTCTCAGTTTATTGTCCTCAAAACATCACTTATTAACAAGAGAAATTCAGCCTAGAAAAACAACAGCTAAAAATAGTACAAAAGATATTAGGAATTCTGATAAAGCATCTTTAACATCTGAGGTCCAACAACTTGTTCGAGATTTTTCTTTAACGTTTTGGTAGGTCACAGTGAGTTGAATCCTTTTTCAAAAAACTTTCTTTCGTGATTTACTTTTAAGTAGCCATGTATGTGCCAGTTTAAGATATTCTCAAAACTAACAACTTACATTTCTTTTTCTTTCTTTTTTTTTTTTTTTTTTTTAAGATTTTATTTATTTGACACAGAGAAACACAGCCAGAGAGGGAACACAAGCAGTGGGAGTGAGAGAGGGAGAAGCAGGCTTCCCACTGAGCAGGGAGCCCAATGTGGGACTCGATCCCCGGTCTCCAGGATCATGACCTGAGCCGAAGGAAGTCCCCCAACCAACTGAGCCACCCAGGCGCCCCACAACTTACATTTCTTTTGAAATACTCTACAATTCAGGCTTTTCATTTAATCTGGTTTGTTACCCTACCTCCTTATGATATTTTTGAGACGGAAAGCATTAACTCTGAAATTCGATTAGTTTGAGGTCCTGGCTGTGTTCACATCTGATCAGCTTTGACCAAATTATCCTCTTTCTTATAGCCTCAGTTCCCAATATCCAGCTTAGAGGATTCTTAGGCCCAACGATAGATAAGTCATGATAAAATCTAAGAATGATACCTGTCACATTGTAAATGTTGGCTCTTTTTTTTTTTGACATTTTATTTATTTATTTGACACAGAGATCACAAGTAGGCAGAGAGGCAGGCAGAGAGAGAGGAGGAAGCAGGCTCCCTGCTGAGCAGAGAGCCTGATGTGGGCCTTGATTCCAGGACCCTGAGATCATGACCTGAGCTGAAGGCAGAGGCTTTAACCCACTGAGCCACTCAGGTGTCCTGTAAATGTTGGCTCTTATTCTGCAAAGGGATCAGGTTTAGCAGCAGCCTTGTTACTATGTTATATTAATGAGGTCTGGCACAATTCCAATTGAGTTAAATTTCTGGTCAATTATTAATTTGGGAAGTAAAAATACATACATACATACATACACACAGTTTCAGATAAGGGGAGAAGGTGCAGGGAAGTGTTCCTTTGCTTATGAGGAGAGGCCTAATACCTCTGATTACATCAGGGTCCTTGGAGGGTCCAGTTTTGATCATTAAAAGTTACCATCATCGTCTCATCATCATCGTGGTTAACGTTCTTCATGCATTTTATATGGTCTCAGCACTATGCTCAGTGCTGTATAGCTATTATTTCATTGTACTGGGAAACTTTGTACTAATTACTATTAGTATACAGATAAGGGAACTGAGGCTCAAAGATGTTGCCTTGCTTCAGTCCATGTAATAAGTTGTGCTGGGGTTTAAGTCCAAGTCATCTGCGCCTTTTCTTAAATAGACCAATATATTTTTTTAGTGTTTTATTCTGAAAAAATTCCAAACCTACAGAGTGCGGGGATGGTCCAGTGAACTCCTATAATGATACGCTTCACGGGGTCCCACCTATTTTTAGCAGTTTGCCATATTTGCTCTCTCTTTTTCTGATACATTTTGTGATTGGTTTTTGCTGAACCGTTTGCGAGCAGATTGCAGACATCATAATTCTTTGATCCTAGTTACTTGAGTGTCTGTCTCTTTAAGAAAAAAACAGACATACTCTTACAGGACCACTGTTTACCCAATTAAACATATTTAGCACGACTCCAATAATCCACTAATATATGGTCCATATCCAAATCTTACCAATGGTCCCGATTCTATCTTTTATCCCTGATCCAGGATCTAAGCCATTCAGCTCTCCTGGGTGTTCATCAGACCATGCTTTTAACAGCCTGGTTATTCTATCAGGAAAAAAACAAGAATCTCTTATGGGCTATGGGGGGGAGAAGAGCTAACCTCTGTCCGTCACCTGTGTTGCTCAGGTGCCTGGGGAAATGCCTCCCTGCCCAGCAGGCACTCATTGTGTCCATAGGAAGGGACTGTCCTACACCATGGACATTCTTGTGACTGTGTGTTTTGAAGACTTCCGCTGAAAGGCCCTATAACTGTGAATGACTTCTCTCATTATGATTATCACTCTGTGTAGTAAAGCTCGTCTCTGCCGCTGGGTTACAATTTGTCGTTTCTTCTCAGGGGTCACATATGTCCTGCTTTCTGTCCCCATTTAGTCTCAAAGAAGATGGAGCAGGAACCCCCTATGACAAGGAATCAACGGCCATTATAAAGCTGAACAATACAACAGTTCTTTATTTAAAAGAGGTGACAAAGTTCCTCGCTCTTGTCTGCTTTGTCAGAGAGGAAAGCTTTGAAAGAAAAGGTAATTGTGTGTGTGTGCTTTAAATGAAACAGTTTCATTCCAGACCGATAGCTGCTTCTGCTACTTGTGGATGGTGGGAGATGGTGGGTGTCTGGCTGCAGGCCTCCTGAAGCTTCCAGACCTGAGTCAAGGTCGCCTTGGCTCCCTGCTACGGCTGACAGGCTCTTGGGATCCAGGAACCAGCCTGTCCTCTAGAGATGCAGCTGCTGTGAGGTAGAAGGGGCATGAGACAGTCCTCCCAGGGCTCTGGCTGTCCCTGGAGTGAAGCTGCTGGAAGCCTTCTTTTTTTTTTTAAGATTTTATTTATTTGGCAGATAGAAATACAGCCCAAAGAGGGAACACAAGCAGGGAGAGTGAGAGAGGGAGAAGCAGGCTTCCCGCTGAGCAGGGAGCGCAATGTGGGACTTGGTCCCGGGTCTCCGGGATTATGACCTTAGCAGAAGGCAGTCGCTTAACCAACTGAGCCACCCAGGCGTCCCTGCTGGAAGCCTTCTTGACAGGCTGCAGTGTCTCTTGCCATAAGGGCCCAGCATTCTGTGGTGAGGGCCGCGGCCTCCCTCCTGGTTCACTCCTCCAGAAGGTCCTTGGGACCGTGGGACTACTTGAGATCCTTGTGTAAAGCAGGGGGGGAGGGGGAGACTTGTACAACATCAAAGTGAGACATATTATCTTCTGTTCCACCTTTATATGTTCTTCAGTCCTCAAAATACAAGACTGGCATCATGATTCTGAAAAGGGAAGACATGAATATACTTAAGGTCACCAATAAGTGAAAGAAAAACAAAAGATATATAAGTAAATGATAAATGTAACTATCATATAAATAGATATAAATAGATATTATATATAAATATAAAACAGATAAGTAAAAATAAATAAATAAAATAAAACTAAAGCAACTAACATCATGGAGATACCCATTTTCTGTCTACTGTTTAAACTGGGAATTTAAACTACTACTTACTTTTTTCTTTTTTATAACTACTATTTAAATTAAACTACTATTTAAAAAGCGTATTGGGTGCCTGGATGGCTTAGAGGGTTAAGCCTCTGCCTTCCGCTCAGGTCATGATCTCAGGATCCTGGGATCGAGTCCCACATCGAGTCCCACATTGGGCTCTCTGCTCAGTGGGGAGCCTGCTTCTCCTTCGTTCTCTGCCTGCCTCTCTGCCTATTCGTGATCTCTCTCTCTGTCAAATAAATAAACTGTCTTTAAAAAAAAAACACAAAAAAAACCCCCCACACCCCAGCTTACTGACATACTAGGGATTTTTGCTAGCAACTAGGGCATGATTTAATGATTTACCAATTCTGGGGGTAAAAAAATTCCCAGCAGAGTCCCAATAGTAACATTTACTAAAATAGCCTCCCCCCTTATAAGCACACATATTCATTATAAAAATACTATGAAAATTTGAGGAAGTATAAAGAACAAAATAAAACCATTCAATTTTGCCATCTAGAGCTAAATTCTATGTTACATTTCTGAGATTTTCTTTCTCCCTGCTTTCCTCCCTCCCATCTTGCCTTCTTCCCTTCTCTCATTCTTCCTTTTCAGCCTACCAAAGGAGGCCGTGTATGGTTTTACATCTGTTGTTTTCACTCATTTATATCATGAAAATTTTCCCAAGTCATTGAGCATGAAAATGTAATTTAGATTTTGTTATTTCTTTTCATTACAAAAGCAATAGAATCACTTAGAAAATTTAGAAGTAAAAAATAGGCAAAAAAAATAATTATTGATGACTTCTCACTCAGAAATCACTGTCAACATTTTCTTTACAACTTTTCGGACTTTCTGATCTGTAGCTATATCTCTACCTATAAGTGATGATGTGATAAATACTAACTTCATAACCATCACTGAATTATAGTGAAGTAATTACAGCTATCTTTCTACTTACAAGCGTCTTTCACTAAGCCTTTTTGACCACATCATTTTAATGCTCATGTTAGTTTCTTTTATTGTTAAAAATGTATATTGTTTCTTGATTTTAATGTTGTAAATGATCTGTGATGACCTTCTTTGCACTGAATATTTGTGTACATTTTGGTTATTTCCTCAGGAAAAAACTTCAACAAATGGAATTACTTAGATCCAACTGCAGGGTAGGCATGTTTTGGTGGCTTTTAATACATATTAACTAAAATGTCCTTCTGAAAGATATTATGGATTTATGCTACTAAGAGAATATAAGTGTGTCCATTTTGCTGTAGTCCTATTAATATTAGGTATTATCACTAAAAATTTAATTATTAAAAGCTAGTATCACTTGAATTTACATTTTCAGTGAAGTTGTATTTTTTTTTATATTTATCAGCCAAATTGCCTTTTGTGTTCTTGGCCTTCAAAACGTTTAAGTAAGTGGTATTAATTTTTTACTCCTTAGTTTCATCTTGCTGAAAGTAAGAACAGGTTATGTAATAGCCTCATGGAATTTTGATAGGACCATACCTTATTTCATTCTCTCAGTTATAGATGATTTTACCCAGACCCAGGAACTGTAAGTGAGTTTCTCTCAGAGTTTCTACTCCCAGTGTATGGCAGTCAGAGCTGAGATTCCTGGGCTTGTTTTTACATAGACTCAATTGTGTGTGCTGTGTTTTCAACCATTATACATATTTTTCCTTGGTTAAAGATATTTCCAGAATTTATATTTGGTGATCAATATTTTGTGTTGATTTTGGAAGCTAAGTAAAATAAAATGCAAATAGTACAGCCAGAGCCCCAAAACCATCTAGGTTAGTGGCAGGTCCTAAAATTTAGGGTACATTAGTATCAACCTGGAGAGCTTGTTTATTTTGAACTGATTTTAGACTGAACAAAAATGTTGCAATAATAGTACATAGTTTACACATATTCCTCATCCACTTTCCCCATCTTACATACTACAGTAATGAAAACTAGGAAATCACCATTAGTATAATACTAATTAATAGTATGAACAAATTAATTAGTATTCATTAAGAAACTCTAGACCTTATTTAGATTTCACCATTTTTCCAAAAATACTGTTTTTGTGTTCAAGAATCACAAATTGATTTAGTCACTGTTCCTCCTAGTCTTCTCCAATCAGTGATAGTTCTTTATCTTCCATGACCTTGACACTTTTGAAGAGTACCAATCATTCTGTAGAATGTCCCTCAGATAGGGTTTGTCTGCGGCTTCCACACAGCTGGAACAAGATTATGCACTTTGATAAGAATGTGTCCTTCTCAATGCAGCATACAAAGTGGTTCAGGATGGTGATACAAGGTAATGTTCGTCAGGTTTTTCCAATGGAAAGTTCCTGTCTTTCCCGTTGTAGTTAATATTTTCAAACTGTGTTAGTCCTCTTCCTCCTCAGACTTTTGCCCACTAATTTTAACATCTATCAATGGTTGTGGAAATGAATTTAAGCAGGTGTTTGTTATGTGGATCTTTGTAAGTTACTGCTAAGCCACCTAGGTGGGATCATCGCTAAGGATAGACAAATTTTGTAAAATTTATTAAACTAGCTAGAAGCCTAGGTATTAGTTCCAATGTTGTAACTAAGAAATGGCAGACAGATTTAACCCCATCATGTTAAACTCATATGCTTTGTAAAGTCTTTTTTAATTTTTTTTAAGATTTTTATTTATTTGACAGAGAGAAACACAGCCAAAGAGGGAACACAAGCAGGGGAGTGAGAGAGGGAGAAGCAGGCTTTCCGCTGCCGAGCAGGGAGCCCGATGTGGGACTCGATTAAAGGCAGTCGCTTAATCAACTGAGCCACCCAGGCGCCCCTCATATGCTTTTTAGAGTGATTATCTCCATTTGCCTGGGATCAGAGGGGTTCCAAAGGCAGGGGATCTTCAGAGCTGATACTGGGAATGTCCCAAGCATGTGGAATGAGTTGATCACCCTCAGGTAGTTTTCTTTAAAAAGAACTCAATGCTTATAAATGCATAGAGTAGTTTTGTTTTGTTGCTTTACCTTTTCTTCTTTAAAGGTTTTTATTTTTAAGTAATCTCTGTATCCAGCCTGGGGCTCCCACTTCCAACCCTAAGATCAAGGGTTGCCTGGTCTACCAACTGAGCCAGTCAGGTGCCTGTGGTTTAGTTTTAATCTCAAGTGTTGCAGAGTCCTCTTGGTGGCAATAACCAATACTGCTTGATTAGCTTTTCCTCGTGCTGAGTCTCCATCTGAGTTTTCATTAATGATCTCTGTCACTACTTCTGCAGAAAGGAGAGGATTGAAAGCAGATGTAGTTTTCAGCCTTGGCTCTACATTATAGGCACCTTGGAAGGGAGGTGGTTAAAAAAATACGGACCTCTGGGCCCTCCTCCGAACAATTAGAGTAGAATTCCTGGGTGAGAGGCCTAGGGTTTGTTAAAAATTTTTAAGTTCTCTGCAGGTTTTGTTTTTTTTTTTAGTATAGATATATTTTAGATTTTATGTATTTATTTGACAGAGAGGGAAAGACAGCAAAAGAGGGAACACAAACAATGGGAGTGGGAAGGGCAGAAGCGGCTTCCCACTGAGCAGGGAGCTCGATGCCAGGCTTGATCCCAGGACCCTGGGATTGTGACCTGAGCAGAAGGCAGACACTTAACGACTAAGCCACCCAGCCGCCCCTCTCTGGATGTTTTTAAGGTGTAGCTAGGGTTGAGAACCATTGAAGCAGAGAGGGATGTGGAACCATCCCATAACTGTTTATAGTGGTGAAGATAGTGTTCTGTTCGTGTCTCTGTTCTTATAGTTTAACTGCCTTCAGTTGAAAAGGTTTAAAGAAATGGCAAATACTTGGTATGAGTGCTTACTTCCTTTAAAAACCTTAGTTTTGAATTTTCACTTTGAAACTCCAAATGCAGCTAGATACTATTATGTTTTATTTATTTTTGTAAAAAGATCCTTTTTATTTATTTGAAAGAGAGAGAGAGAGCACAAGCAGGGGGTGAGGGTGAAGCAGGCTTCCCCGCTGAGCAGGGAGCCCAGTGTAGGGCTCGATCCTGGGACCCTGGGATCAAGACCTGGGCCACCCAGGTGCCCTGATACTGTTACATTTTAAATTGTGAAGACGAGTAAGTTAAGATTTGTCAGGAACTATCAAAATATTTCTGAGAGTTGAATTCTCACTGAGCCAGTTTTCTAACTAAGCTTTATTCCGAAGGCAGTTGGTTGGTTGCATATATAGGCAGAGAATTTGGAGGTTGTTCTCACATCTCCTGTCCCAGTTCCCACTAAAAAATCATTCCTTTGCTTCTTGTTTATTTTCTTTTATTACATGCTGTATTTGGAAGATGGTTCCAAGAAGCAAAAATGAGGAAGTAGGAAAATGAGACAGGCAGGTAGAAAAGCCACCCTCAGTGGTGACAACGAGCAGCTTTATGTTCACTCCCAGTAAGGGAGTCTCAGAGAAGCTGTGTGGAACAAACTCAGAATCATCCCAGTTGAGGATGGGAGACTG